>CAMZMU010000071.1:17582577-17752827 GCA_947311845.1 Poa pratensis
TTGGTAAAAGCTGCAGAGGAGTGCAAGTATTTGACAACACCACAGCAAGGTGCCAACGAGTGTGGATTCTATGCCCTGAAGTTTGCCTGCATCTTTGATGGTTTAAAGTTCGTAGAGAAGATAGAGAAAGCTGATGTAAGCCCCTTTGTGTTTTTGTTTTCTAGTTCGACCACTAACACGAATGTTTTCTTACTTTTTTCATCTATGCTTTTTTCTGAAGGCTCGTGTTGAGGACTGGAAGGCCGAATTCATTTATCAGCTCCTGTTCCATCCTAGAAATGAATTATGTGTTTTGGAGTGGCCTTCTCAGCTACAAGATCTGGTTATTCTTCTAGGCTTAGGATCGGAGACTACACAGGAGGTTCTGAGCCAGGCTGTGAGAGACCGTGGTTAGAATCAAGCCAGGAAATAGATAACTCCCCAATTTTTGGGGTGCAATGTGTGTAAAACGTAACCATGTACTGATCTTTTGACAAGTTGATGTAACCGTACTCCAAGACTTATTAGATCTGATCCTTTTTTAGTTGTAGGTGAACTTCATGCAATCTAGTTTGCGAACATCTATGTTATATATCTTTTGTTTTATGTTATGACCATGTGGATTTTCCTATTGTTAACTTCCACTTGCGTATATGTAAACTCCTGGCACCCTACATGTGAACTCCCTTACTACTCGTAAATATTTTTTACATTCTCTCTTTTTTCTAGCTGAACTTTTCTCTTTTGTAGACGTGCCAGGTGGGCCGCATCTGGGCCGCCTCTTGTTTGGACCTTTTTAGAAACTTATAATTATCTAATAATTTTTCTTTTAATAGCCACGACAGTGAACTTCCGTGTATAACAATGTAAACTTCCGTGTATTAATATGTGACCTTCCCTCAGAGAATTCCACATGAATCTTTTGTTCCACCTTTTTTTTGTGATGATTTATTTGAATCAAATATCAGAAACAAACCTTTTTTTCTGTTTATTAATGCGAAAAAGACAGTAAGTCTATGTATATATGTTTATTCCATTCTTTTTTTTGTGCTAGAATGCATACAATCTATCATGATAAAATTCCACTTACAAATGTAAATTTGGCACTATATTTTTTTGTTTCTATCTTTTTCACTATGCTGTTTGCAGCCTCTTACTCCTTCTTGGCTGCGCTATTGATTGTGTGTCATCTTTGTGTCCCCTCTTGTCGCACTGTTGTTTTGTTTTGGTGGAAGCAGCTTTTTCTTTTGACTCCAAGGCCCGTCTGAGCTCTTCCTCCATCTGCAACCTCTTGCATGTCCTGGCATTGTGCCCTCTTATTTTTCCACAATTCCCACACACCTTTGTTCCTTTTCGCTCCTCTTTATTGTCCCCATCCAACTGACGTGCTAAAAGTTTCTGTTGGAGGATCTCCAGCTTCCTGGGGCAAGTCCTCGCATTGTGCCATTTTTTTCATTGCATAGGCTGCATCTCCGCTGACCCTCCGCCTCTGGAGTAGCTGCATCTGTAACATTTTTCTGATCTGCATGGTGGAAACGATTCTGCAACGTGTTGTCTTGACTAGGCTCTTCTGCGTCGTCAGCATCTTGGTTCCCTTCCTCACCATCGTTTTGCTCTGATTGCTGTGTGTCGTGGTTATCTTCTTCTGTCTCATTCCCAGAGCTCTCATCTTCATCATCTTTTGTCTCATTCCCAGAGTCCTCATCTTCATCAGTATCGATGAAATCCTTTTTATCCTTTTTCTTGAAGGACTGCTTTGCAAGCAAGTTTTTGATTGACATCTTCAAATTACGCGTATTGCTGTCAGTCCCATGCAACTTCTGGTGCTCCTCAATTAGCTGTTTCTCAAGCTTCCTCCTTTCACACGTCCTGCGGTTGTGCCCAGCAATTGTGTTACACCCGCTGCACAGTCTCTGACCTTTAGGATTACCATTCTCATCAAGCTCTGGTTCTGGCCGTGTAGGTGCAGTTTTCTTTCTTTTATCTGTTTTCACTTCAGCACCACCCTTTGCACTCTTGCTGGCATTCCCGCTCCCTTTAGTGTTTGACTTCAGTGGTGGCAGGATATGCGCATAAGGAGCAGCAGTAGCAGCGTCTTCTGCATTTGGTATGTCACCACAACCATTGTATCCTGTATATTGATCATCTGGATATCCACCAGTGTTTTCTGTTGCATCGTCCTCATCCATTGCTGCATTGCGCAGACCTGAGCTTACATTTTTATGTGCATATCCAGATGATCTGGCAGGACCATCTTCATGCGACGAGTGATTTGTTTCATTGTTTGAATCCATGGCGGCGTTGTCCAGACGCGAGTTCACCTCTTTGAAAGCAGCCAGCGCAGTGTCAAACATGTGGTCCGAAGAGCATCCTTTGGAAACCAACTTTAAGGCCTCACTGTACAGGATCGTTCGCCTGTAGTGAAGTGTGTTCCCGCTCTCTTCTTGTCTTACACAATCTTTGCGGTAGAACTCTGGTTCCGTTACTGGGTTCTTTGTGTATCTTTGCAGTACATAAATACTTGGTATCTTGTCCAGCCTTATGTGCTCAAACACTGCTATGACGTGCTGGCAGAACAAACCTACAAACATCAGTAAAATTATTTAGTTTTCAGGCATAATAAACATGTAAACTCATAACTACTTTTAGGCAGTGAACTTCCTGATTTCCATCAGTATAAATTGTTTGGGTTTAAACATTTACATCAACCAAGGATAATGACAAAGAATGTGTACCCGTGTGCTCCCAGAGCTTGCACTCGCATCTGAAGTCGCCTTCTTCTTCATCTGCTGTCACATGAAACTCATGTCTCGACCAAGCAAACACTCTGCTTTGTTGTGTGATGAACAAGGTAATTCCTGGATCCTCACGCGATTGCTTGATGCGAAACGCCGTGCTGTGCCATAAGCGTTCCCGAAACACAGAGTACACATTGCGGGTGTATTCACCAATTAGTTGTTCTTCAAAGCCATAACGAGTCACTGGTTTCCTTATGTTCTGCTCATTTTCAATAAGAGTTAGTATTTTCTTCGAAGCGAACTTCCTACAGTAGGATACGTGAACTCCCAGTTTTTCTAAATAATGAATTATCCAAAATAAAATAAAAGAACTCCCATTTATTATAAAGATAACTTCCAACAGTGTCATACATGAACTCCCATATATTATAAAGATAACTTCCAACAGTAGGATACGTGAACTCCCAATAAGTAAAATGATACCTTCTCCGAACTAACAGAGTAGTTTTATGTGAACTCACATAGTAGTTTTATAAGATCCTCACATTTGTTTTTTTATTGTACCTAGTGTTATCTGCCTAATGGGGTAGAATCAAATGAAGGAAAATAAAAACATACCATTGAAGCCAATGTCTCTGCAGTCTCTGCCATATGTCTGGTTTGGATGCAGTTGTTAACTTGCTGCACAAAAATATGCAGGTCTTGATGTTCTTTTACAAACCCCTTCTTCAGTACATGGTTCATGCTCTCACTTCTTTGAGTTGATGTCATCCGAGCACAGAATACTTCCTTCCAATAGGCAGATACCCAAGATTTCCTTTCATCCCACAAATTTATCATCACATTGACATCATGGAGGCCATACTTGTCAACCAACTCGTGCCACGCAGCTTCAAATTCTGATGGCATTAATGGATGGTTTACGACTGCAGCTAGCTGTTCTTTCAGGTCAGGGAACAACGTGTAAAGTTCTTTCAGAGGATTTTTATGCTTTCTCATTATGTGCCACCTGCACCACTTATGCAGAGAACGCTCAATATCCTGGGTATGGCCTTCGCCATTGCTGGGCACTGATCTGCAGACAGTTTGTTTTTTTATATTAGAATAGGAACACAATGCATTCTTCTTTTTTTTATTTGTTGTGGGAAAGCACAAACCTGTTAGTATGACCATAGGTGCTTGCCTCTCATGCACCTCAAGAATGTGCTGAATACCCAACTGAATGAGTCTTCGTCCTCGTCACCCATCAGCGCAAGAGCAAAAATACAAGACTGCAAGTGATTGTTCACCCCAACAAACACTGCTAGTGGCATGTGGTGTTTGTTAGTTTTGTATGTTGTATCAAAGGTCACGCAGTCACCAAAATCTGCATAATTTGCTCTGCAACTTGCATTTGCCCAAAAGATGTTCTTTATCCTATCCTCCTCATCAACTTGCACATCATAAAAGAAGTTTTCATTTTGAGCCTCCATTTCCTCAAAGAATTGGAACATTTTTGGGACTGCTCCTTTGGACTCCTCACGTGCAAACGCTGCCTTCCTGCAAAAAATAGCACATAAATATCAGTATACACTTTAATAGTTTATATTCCGGAAACCCCACTAGGTGTGTTGTGAACCTCCACTTACATGTTCAGTATATCCTTGTCATGGAAGGGCAGGTTGGATCTCCCATTATGCATTTTAGACAGGAGGCCCATTATGTTCACATGTTTGACATTGCTGGACTGCAGGTCTTTTACATAGTCCATCAGGGTTGAGTCCACCTTCTTGTGTGAGTGCATGTACACGAGCATCGATGGGCTTAAAAGTAGGGGGTGGTTGTGACCATGCTGAAATCTCTTTAGGACACAGGTTCCATCATTCCTTTCCTTAAATCTTACCAATGCCTTGCAACCAGTTTTTGCGCTGAGTTTATCTCGCTGACGGTCACTGTCAGGCACAGATGGCTTGTATGCACCGTCTCGCACGCATCTAAGATACCGTGCTTTCCCGTTGTGCTGCGCTTTCTTGATGCCAAACCCTGTGTGTCTGGCATATGTGTTGTAGAATTCATACACTTCCTTAGAGGTATTGAACTCTTGACCGATGCGTGGTATGAGATGTTCCGGGAGATCTGGTTCCTGCAAAAAAAAATACGGTGTGTCAGATACTATGGTAACGATGCTAGTAGTTATAAATGTACAGTTTCTTTTTAGCATCTGTCAGCACACAAACTTACGTGTGTGTATACTCGCACTTCTGTTGGAGTCTCCGCATCTATAGTTCTGATTGGGCAAGGCGGGGTGACTATTGGGACATGGCACAGGGGATCCCTGGGAGGCATGTGTGTTGATGCCCTTCTGCCTTGCTGCATCCCTTCACCCTGGCCACCATGGCCATTAACTTGTTGGTCGGCCATAGCTTTCTTTGATGGAACTTTGGTGGACGTTTTATTCATCTGAACTTCAGACTCTGTATATCCAGACTTCTGATTCTGCCGCAAGGTACGTTCATCGTGGCCTGCAGCACTAGATCCATCGCCACCCACGTTTACTTTACTCATATGGACACTCTGAACCTCCTTAGCTGCTGTTCTGGACTTCTGGTTAGACTCATCAGGTCTAGGATTCTGTTGTATGATACGCTCTCTCTCGCCTCCTGCACTAGATCCATTGACATCCACATTTTTTGATAAATCTTCCTTAACTGCTGTTATGGACTTCCCAGCACTGTTAGTTTTGATAAATCTTCGTGGTTTGCGGTACACTGGATCTGAAACAGAGACCTTCTGATTGCATATTATTGGAGAACGTGGAGGCTTTGGTGGACCTGACCACATCACAAAGTCATCCTCTTCTAGCTGGTTGCTTCTCCTAGGCTTCGTTACTATTGGACCTGCATCATCAGTGCTGCTGAACTTCCTTTTTCCAGATTACTGTCATGTTTTTGTGCAACCATCATCTCCAAAGCTGATCTCATTGGCACAATGGTCATCAACCCCTTGCGCTCACTGCAACTCATTGGTGCATCTTCCACACATTCACTATGTTGTTTCCATATTGCTTCTCATAACCGTTAAGCTGCATCACAGTATCAGCATGCAGCATTGGAGGTTTATTTTGGCGAGACCAGCTAGATATATTAGCTTGCATTTCTCCATATAACTTTTCAAGCTCTGGTGTAGTCTCCAAAACTGTTAGATCCTTCGGATATCCTGAAGCTTGATAGCCATGTTTTTCTTCATCCAGCACACTGTGATCCACTCTTGAACGTTTAATCTGTCCCAATCCCTGCAACACATTTTTTGTTTTTGCTTTTGTTAATTATCACAAATCCAAGTCAACATCCACGGGGGGTTTAAGCTGGTGAACTTCCAGCAACACAGAACAGAGTATATATTTTTTTAAAGACACTACAACACGAAAATTCAGGTTAATTTCAGAGAAATACACAATGCCAACGTCATTGATCAGAGTGTAGTAACTCCCTCGAGCAAACATATGAACTTCCACAACCCATGAAATAAGCATACATAGTTTTTATCTATTTTTTCCAGTGCGCAATTCAACACAGTCATTTATAGTCGTTCAAGCGTATGAGTTTTTTTTGAATTTTTTTTACCTGTTGATGCGGCATGGCAGGTCGTTTTGTTGACGAAGATCCAGTCGTGTTACTCCCCTCAATTTGTCGACGTATCGGAGCCATGTCGGGGCTCCCGCCGCTGCTTGCTCGCCGTGACGGATGAGGAAGGAGGTGGTTTCGATCCGGGAGGGACGCCTCCTCCGCCGCGGGCTCCCTCGCGCTGGCTGCCGCCGCCGCTCGCTCCGCCCTCACTCGCCCGCGCCGGGGACGAAGAAGGTGGGTCGGATCCGGGAGGGATGCCGCCTCCGCCGCGGGCTCCCTCGCGCCGGCTGCCGCCGCCGCTCACTCCCCGCGCCGGCGAGGTAAAGGTGGGTCGGATCCGGGAGGGCAGCCGCTTCCGCCGCGTGCTCCCTCGCGTCGGCTGCCGCCGCCGCTCGCTCGCCCGCGCCGACAGGTAGAAGGTGGGTCGGAGTCGCGGCGGGCGTCGGGATCGGGTGGGGATCGAGGTCGGTGCCCTCCTTTTATTAGCAGCTTCCGCGCGGGGCACGGCACCGGGTCGGAGTCTGGTTCGGGGACGTGCGACGCCCTGTACGTACGTACTTAGTACATGACCTACTTTTGTTTTTGCAGTTGCACGCGATGGGCAGCTCGTAAATTGAAAAGGTGTTCTGAATAGTTATTTAGAGCATTTCTTAAGAGGGGTTTCTGAATAGTCCCACCCCATATATATAGTGGGACTATTCTACACAACCCCTATAATGTTTCTAGAATAACTATTCTAGTCAACTTTTCGAAACCACCATGGGTTCTCGTCCCGAACACACTCATCCGAAAAACCTTCTAATCCCGCACTGACCCAACTTAACGACCTGGAAAAAAAATCTGGCCACCTTCTTCCGCCTCACCTATCGCGCCGGCGGCCGACATCCGAGCCGCGCGCCGCCTGTCCCACCTACCGCGCCGGCGACACCCTCGGCTAGCATCCGCGCGCGCAGCCCCCACCACCTACCGCGACGCCGCCGGCCTGCTCTAGCTCCCGTCTCCATGGCCGGTGTAGCATGGCTCGCCCGGTCGCCGCCGCTCGGATCCCAGGCAGGTTCGGCTGCCTCCCCTGGCTTCCACCGCCGCAGGCAAAGCCCCTGCGCGTAGCCCCATGGCTTCCCCTGCTCGCCGACATGAATTTTCCCCGCTCGCTGCATCCGGCGATCTCGCGCCGCCTTCTTCCTCCGGTTGTGCCCCGGCTCCCTTGCATCCGGTAACCTTGCCACACATTTCTCCTCTGTCTGTGCCCCAGCTCCCCTGCCGGCGAGCCCTGCCTGCATCTAGACCGGCCGGCGCCGCCGTTGCCTCCTTTGACCTTGAGGCCGAGCGCACCAAATAGGAACGTCACGGACCTCGACCCCCCTGGCCATGGAGACTGAGCGCCCAGACCACCACCTCCGCCCTGCAGGCCGAGGGCCGCCTTGATGCTCAGCGTCTTCCCCTACCACATGCGCGCCGGCAACGCCCTTGAGCCCTCGGGAGTCCACGCCGCCTTCCAGGAGGTTCACGTCACAGATCCCAGGAAGCTCACACCGCCGCTCCAAGGGGTTCACGTCACAGAGCCCACCGGCTGCCGCTTCCAATGTTCGCCTCGTTACTGCTCCCCGTGCTTGGTGCCTCCAAGCTGCGCCGGTGGCCGCCATCCTCTGCTGCGTCGAGCTCTGAACTCCGACCTACATCGCCGTGAACTCCGCTGCTGTATTCCCGTTCGATTTGTCCTGCCGCGAGCTCACTGAATGTTGTGCACAGAAACAAAAGATGCAGAGATTGAGATGGAGAGAGAAGCATATGCGACGGTCGTGAGAGGATAATATAATAAAAAATGTGTGATAGAGAAAGGGCCAGCTCATTTTCTGATGGCCATCACGATCGTGAAAAAAAAGGAGAATAGATGGTCGTGGTGCTCTTTTTGTGAGTTAACTCTTTAGTTGTCAAAAACAATAAGCTAAACAAATCCAGTCCGCTTCCTGTAGTTAACTCCTTAGTTCACCCATATCTTTTGTCTAATTGTGTGTGAATTAATGCTTTCTACCTGTAGCCATGTCTAAGGCTCCGGTCCGCTTCTTTCTGCTTATTACGAGTCGCACTAAGCTTTGAAAACAAATCAAACAAATTAAGTTTGCTATTTTTGGAAGTTCGGTATCTAAAAGAAGTAAGTTCGTACAAACGTGTGGGGTTCATTTTTCTTCTCCAAAAGTTTAGTATGTGAAAAATTTCTTCTCCAAATTTCTTGACACTATTTTCAAATCTTTTTCATCTCGGAGGTTCACTATTTCAAAATCGAGAGTTTACATCGTCCTACTCAGAGGTTCGCTATTTATAGATCGGGAGTTCAGTTCTCCTCGACCACGTCGGATAAAGGGGAGTTCACTTTATTATTAAAAGAAAAATAAAGGGGAGTTCAATTCTTCTATATCCGAGGTTCACTTTTTTCCTAACAATAAAAATAAAATTTATTCTTGAGTAAAAAAAGGATCATGTTTTTTCTAAAAGAGAGGTTCACTGTCTCAATTACGAAAGTTCACCTCATATTAGAACGGAAGTTAACACTGCAAAAGTTTATTTCATATATATGCGACTATATGTGAAGTTCATCGTATTTAACGGGAGTTCACACCGTGGAGTTCGCTTTAAAAAAATATAACAAAAAACAGAGGTTCGTAGTACCAAATCGCGGAAGTTCACCTCATATTAAAACGGAAGTTAGCACTGTAAAAAAAATTCATTTCATATTATACGACGATATGTGAAGTTCACATCGTATTTAACGGGAGTTCTCACCACGGAGTTTGGTTTTTAGAAAAATATAACAAAAACGGAGTTTCACTATATCAAATCACGGAAATTCACCTCATATTAAATCGGAAATTAACACTGCAAAATTTCATTTCATATTTTACGGCGATATGAAAAGTTCACCTTGTATTTAATTGGAAGTTCACACGGCAGGCTTTCATTTTTTGAAAAAATAGATAAAACATTACGAGCAGTGTTACCAAAAGTTCACTTAGGCATAAAATAGAGGTTCACTACACGTATTCCAGAGAGTTCATATACTCTGTTTTTCGAAGACGGGATTCTTACGCGTTAAAATTATCATTATGATTTCCGTTTGTCCAAATCAACCGCCGCCGCATTCAATTGTCGAGTATATGAGTGTAATTTCACTCTCCCACGCTGACTCGCCCAGTCCGAGCACCACAATCGAGTCAATTTTGAACCGTTCCCATGTTATCTAGTTTCACTGTTTTTCGTATTTTTAAAATTAACCAAAAACCATAAAGAATTTGGAAACAATTTCTATACGAAAAAGTTGCGTATAGTCAATATCTTTCCAACGCAATATCATTTGTTACGTTTCAATAAGCGGTTTGAAAGTAATTTTAAAAATACTGTCCGCTGGACATAAGCATTCAGAAAACAGAATTGTTAATTTTTCAAACTGCTCTTATTCCGTGATGAATTACGAAAATTGACCTGAGATAGTCAAGATGCGGTTTTTCCATATCTTTCCAACGGCGTATCATTTGCTTCAATCCGACAAACGGTTTGAAAATGACGTCCAAAACAGTACGAAAACGAAGAAAAAACGCGAAAATCAGTGTTTCGTATATTCAAAATTACTTTAAAACCGTAAGTAATTTCAAAATCTTGTAGAAGTGAAAAAGGTGCGTATTTTTCATATCTTTCTAACGGCGTATCATTTGCTTCAATCCGACAAACGGTTTGAAAATGGCGTCCAAAAAAGTACAAAAACGAGGAAAATACGTGAAAAACAGTGTTTCGTATATTTAAATTTATTTTAAAACCGTAACTAATTTCAAAATCTCGTAGAAGTGAAAAAGGTGCGCATTTTCCATACCTTTCCAACGGCGTATCATTTGCTTCCATCCGACAAACGGTTTGAAAACCGCGATAAAAAACTCACCGAATCTAAGTATTCCGTCCGGAAGTTTAGATATTATTTAAACGGAAGTTCCGAAAGTTGACCAGAATACTTATTCTACAAGGGAGTCTAGAATAGCAGGGGTATACTTAATGTATATATATAATGTATGTGTTCCAGCTGCTCTACTCCACATGGATCCTAACGGAAGGGCTGATAACTCGATTATTGTACTACTACTTGTTGGAGGTGCGAGTTTCACACCGTATCAATTTATTCAAACAAATCAGGGGCGATCAGTTTCGATGTGCATGCTGTTAGATGTATATTACTGTTCATGACACACATGTTGTATAAGTACTGGCCTCTGGCCTCCTGGAAATATAATTGCTCATTCACAACATGGTATCATAGCACTGGTTGCTCTCATCCTCCCCGCGCGTTGCAGCTCCGCGCATGTAGCCCACCGTCCACCGTCGCCGTCGTCGCCGCCGACCTGCGCTCTTCTTCTTCCTCCAGTCGGGCCGTCCCCGTCCAGCTTCTGCCCGGCCGCCTCGGGCTGTCCACGTCCCCCCGGCCGCTGCGGGCGTGCTCTCCGGCCGCCGCGCCGCGCCCGAGCTTCTTCCCGGCCGCCGGCCGCCTTGGGCCGTCCCGCCGTCGCCGAGCTTCTTCCCGAGCTCCTGCCCCTTCGCCGAGCTTCTTCCGAGCTCCTGCCCCGTCACCGAGCTTCCTCTCGAGCTCCTGCCCGAGGCGCCGTCGCCTGCCCGAGCTCACCCGGCCACCTCGTCCCACCGTCGCCCCGGTCGCCGGCGCTGCTCCGGCCGCCGCCGCTCCGGCCGCCGGACCTCCGGCCGTCTGCTGCCCCATCCGCTGCGGGCTTGCCTTCGCTCGCATCGCCGGACCTCGCGTTCGATCGAGCTGCGATCGATCTAGTTTCTCTCTCCTGACAAGCATAGTTGACTTCAAAAAAAATCAGAGAGCCCACGATGTCCTCTTCGGGCTATGTTGCTGTTCCTCAGTGCTCTGTGATCTTTGATGGCACCAACTACGCCGAGTTTGTGGGCTTTATGCGCATCCACATGCGCGGCCTCCTGTTGTGGGGCGTTCTCTCTGGCGAGATCTCCTGTCCGCCGTGCCCCGTTGCTCATGTGGCTCCTACTCCACCGGTTCCACCCGTTCTTGCCGCTGATGCTTCTGAGGCTGATCGGGCTGCTGCCAAGGATGCTGATGATCTTGCCGTTGAAGCCTACGACCAGCAGGTATCGGATTACTCGGAGTCTCTCTCTATTTATCGGGATGCTCTGTCTGTTTACACTCAGTGGTGCAATGATGATGCTCGTGCTGCTGCTGTCCTCACTGCTAGTGTTCTACCCCAGTTTGCTTCTGAGTTTATGGGATTGGGCACTGCTGCTGCGATGTGGACTTATCTCTGTCAGCGCTATCAGCCCTCTGGTGATGCTCTCTACCTATCTGTAGTGCGTCAGGAGCATGATCTTCAGCAGGGAGACTACTGTTGATGAGTTCTATACACAGTGCTCTGCCATCTGGCGTCAGCTTGACTCTCTGAGGACTGTTGTTTGTGGTGCTTGTCGTTGCTGTCAGACAGTGAGGTCAGATTTGGAGTTTCAGCGTGTTCATGAGTTTCTGTCTCGCCTCCGTCCCGAGTTTGAGCCTCGGCGTGCTCACCTGCTTGCCCGTGGTCGTGTTTCTATATCAGTGGTGCTTGCAGAGGTCCGAGCTGAGGAGACACGCCTCCGTTCTGCTGGTTTGCTTGCGGTTCCCACTGTGCTAGCTGCCCGAGCCCTTGTGTCGTCTGCTCCACCGCTGCTACCCACTCCTTCAGGGGGGGGGTGGGCGGCGGGCGTCCTCCTTCTTCAGGTGGGCGTCCTCTTTCTTTAGGAGCAGGCCAGCCTCGCATCTTCTGTGGCTATTGTAAGAAGCCCGGTCACCCAGAGTCAGATTGCTTCAAGAAGCAGTGCGACCTGAGTCGCTCCTCTCCTGTGGCTCGTGTGCCCTCAGCGACTCCGTCACTCACTGACCAGGATATTGTGCGGCTCAAGCGTATACTGGCTTCATCAGGCTCTTCCTCGACGGGCACCGTTGCCTCGCTGACTGCTTCCACTACTGCTGCTCCACCACCACCGCCTACACAGTCAGGTACGTCTCCGTGGGTTCTGGATTCTGGAGCTTCCTTTCACATGTCTTCTGATTCTTTCTTTGTCCTCTCTTCGACCTCTTGATTCTCCTCTCAATGTTCTCACTGCCGATGGCACACCTCTTCCTGTTGCTAGTCGTGGCACTCTCTCTACTCCGTCCTTCTCTGTTCCTAGTGTTTCTCATGTTCCCCGTCTTACCATGAATCTATTTTCCGCTGCTCAACTTGCTGATTCTGGCTGTCGTGTCATTCTTGATACCGACTCTTGTTCTGTTCAGGATCGTCGCACCCAGGTTCTAGTTGGAGCTGGCCCTCGGCGCCGTGAGGCTCAGGGCCTTTGGGAGGTTGACTGGCTTTGTGTTCCTTCCGCTGCCACCACACCCGCCAGCTCGCATGCTCTTGCTGCCTCCTCCTATGCGTCCTTCCAACAGTGGCATCATCGACTTGGTCATATATGTGGCTCTCGCTTGTCCTCGCTAGTGCATCAAGGTGTCTTAGGGTCTGTCTCTGGCGATGTATCTTTACATTGTAATGGTTGTAGACTTGGCAAACAGACTCAATTACCTTATCCTACGAGTGAGTCAGTCTCTCAGCGTCCTTTCGACTTAGTTCATTCTGATGTATGGGGCCCTGCTCCCTTCGATTCGAAAGGTGGTCATCGCTACTATGTTCTATTTATTGATGACTTCTCTCGCTACACTTGGCTCTATTTTATGAAATCTCGCAGCGAGGTTCTCCCTATATACAAGCGATTTGCTGCCATGGTACACACCCAGTTTTCCACGCCCATTCGTGTCTTTCGTGCTGACTCGGCTGGTGAGTATATCTCCCAGATGTTGCGTGGTTTTCTTGCCGAACAGGGTACTCTCGCCCAGTTCTCTTGTCCTGGTGCTCACGCTCAGAATGGCGTTGCTGAGCGCAAGCATCGCCACCTTCTTGAGACGGCTCGTGCGATGATGATCGCCGCCTCTCTTCCACCCCACTTTTGGGCTGAGGCTGTCTCCGCATCCACCTATCTCATCAATATCCAGCCTTCGGCTGCTTTGCAGGGTGGTATTCCTATGGAGCGTCTCTCTGGTCGTTCTCCTGACTACTCCGCTCTTCGCATGTTTGGGTGCGTGTGCTATGTTCTCCTTGCTCCCCGCGAACGCACCAAATTGACCGCTCAGTCGGTGGAGTGTGTTTTTCTTGGCTACAGTGATGAGCACAAGGGCTATCGATGTTGGGATCCTGTTAGTCGTCGGCTACGTATTTCCCGTGATGTGACTTTTGATGAGTCTCGTTCGTACTATCCGCGTCCTACTGCCTCGACCTTTTCGGTTGAGGATATCTCCTTCCTTATACTTCCCGACATATCTCCCTCCGTGCCTCATGTTCCTCCTCCACCTCCACCTCCGCCAAGTCCCACTGTTCCCGATGCACCGCCGACACCATCCTCTTCTCCTCCCTCACCACCTCCCTCTCCAGTGCATACTACCCTCTCTCCCTTTCCTCTCCACTACACTCGTCGGCCGCGTGTTGACGATGATCCCTCTGACATGCCTTCTACTTCCGGCGCCCACCTTCCCCGTGTACACCGGTTCATAACCTTCGTTCTCGGACCTCATTACGGTCTCCTGATCGCTATTCTCCTTCCCAGTACAGCCTTTCTGCTGTTGCTGAGCCCACTTCCTACCGTGATGCCATGGCTCAGCCTGAATGGCAGCTTGCGATGTCTGAGGAGATTGCTGCCCTTGAGCGCACTGGCACGTGGGATCTGGTTTCCCCTCCACCTGGTGTTCGTCCCATCACATGCAAGTGGGTCTATAAGATCAAGACTCGCTCCGATGGTTCTCTTGAGCGTTTCAAAGCTCGTCTTGTGGCTCGTGGCTTTCAGCAGGAGCAGGGACGCGATTATGATGAGACGTTCGCTCCCGTAGCCCACATGACCACTGTCCGCACTCTTCTCGCTGTGGCTTCTGTTCGTAATTGGTCTGTGTCTCAGCTTGATGTCCAGAACGCCTTTCTCAATGGAGAGTTGCGTGAGGAGGTTTATATGCAGCCACCACCGGGTACTCTGTTCCTGATGGTATGGTCTGCCGTCTTCGGCGCTCCCTCTATGGCCTTAAGCAAGCCCCTCGCGCCTGGTTTGAGCGTTTCGCCTCTGTGGTGACTGCCGCTGGTTTCTCGCCTAGCGACCATGACCCCGCGTTGTTTGTCCACACCTCACCTCGTGGTCGGACGCTCCTCCTCTTATATGTTGATGACATGATCATTACTGGCGACGACTCGAGTATATTGCCTTTGTCAAGGCCCGCCTTCGTGAGCAGTTCCTGATGTCTGATCTTGGTCCACTTCGCTATTTTCTCGGGATTGAGGTTTCTTCGACTTCTGATGGCTTCTTCATCTCCCAAGAAAAATATATTCAGGATCTTCTTGCTCGCGCTGCTCTTGGTGATGAGCGCACTGCTGAGACTCCTATGGAGCTCAATATTCAGCTTCGTGCTACTGATGGTGATCCCCTCACAGACCCCACTCGCTATCGCCATCTTGTTGGGAGTCTTGTCTATCTAGCTGTCACTCGTCCAGATATTTCATATCCTGTCCACATTCTGAGTCAGTTCGTTTCAGCTCCCAGCTCTGTCCACTATAGTCACCTTCTCCGTGTTCTACGATATCTTCGTGGCACGATCTCTCGCCGTTTTCTTTCCTCGCTCCAGCTCTCTCCAGCTCCAGGCCTACTCTGATGCTACGTGGGCTAGTGATCCTTCTGATCGCCGCTCGCTGTCTGCCTATTGTGTTTTTCTTGGAGGATCCCTCATTGCCTGGAAGACGAAGAAACAGACTGCCGTTTCCCGCTCCAGTGCAGAGGCTGAGTTGAGAGCGATGGCCATGTTGACGGCTGAGGTGACTTGGTTGCGATGGTTACTAGAGGACTTTGGTGTTTCTGCTACTGCACCGACTCCTCTATTGTCTGACAGTACATGCGCCATCAGCATTGCGCGTGATCCGGTGAAGCATGAACTCACCAAGCATATCGGTGTAGATGCCTCTTTTGTGCGTGCTGCTGTGCAGGACCAGCTTCTTTCCCTTCACTATGTGCCCTCTGAGTTACAGTTGGCGGACTTCTTCACGAAGGCACAGACTCGAGCACAGCATGGGTTCTTTCTCTCCAAACTCAGTGTTGTTGACCCACCATGAGTTTGAGGGGGGGTGTTAGATGTATATTACTGTTCATGACACACATGTTGTATACTAGCCTCTGGCCTCCTGGAAATATAGTTGCTCATTCACAACACATGCAGCCAACAGCCTGCAAGTTGTTGGTGGATGGTTTCTTCTCGTGTGACGACGTGCCAGTATCATCCCGTATCCATCAGTTTAATCAATTAGTCTCGCGTTTGTTGTAACTTACGGCTGTGGGGCACGCATGCAGGTGGGATTTTTTTTTTTTTTGAACAAAACGGGCAGCATTGCCTCATTTTATTTAAAAAAGTAGAAGAGAATTGACCGGTTCATTTGCAGGGGAACCGGCCGAAAACCCGTACAATGCACTAAAGTCGTCATGGAACACGACCACACTGGGCACACCACCACAGCCAACCCGGCTACCCACACGAAGCACAAACACGACCGTGTCGAGGTTGCCACGAAGTTTCATCGTCATCACTCCTCCGCGAGCCAGCGAGTCGGACGGAGCCTCACATAAGCATCGGAGCCCATGCCGGCCTATGCCAACAATTGGCCACACGCGCCAAGGACAGACAGCTCCGAATCTGACGACGAGCTTCACAAGGGAAACATGCTGATGCAGGTGGGATCATTCACCATGTAGTAATGTTGCACTACCCTGGTTAGCAGCTGGAACGATTCCTCAAATCCCTTAGAAAATGTATGATCTGAACATCAACGCTGCCGTTCATCAAGCTTTGAGTTCGATCCAACAACCAAAAGAAAAAAAAAATCGAAGATGACTCCATGCACTACAAGGACGTCGCGCACCAACTCCATGATCCATCCTCCATGCATTTGTCCACGATACATTAGCTGGGGCGGTCAACATGCACCCCCAGATATTGGTTAAGGACATTCTGGAATACCTGCATCAGATAAAGGCATCATAGATGAGGTTAACAAAAGAGGAAAGCTGTAAATTCATTAAATAACAATTTTGATCCGGAGTTAGCCCAAATATCACCATGACGCCTGCTAAACTCCATGAGACATGACAGATTGGAAATTTGGGTTGATGGTAATAATATTGCTAGTAAATTTTTGACATATTAGATTTTCTTCTGTTGTAAAATCTATAAAAAAATATTAACATTTGATCTGTTCTAATTTATGAAATGGTATATTTCAGGAAAACAGAAATACCTGAAAAGAAAACAATTCCTTCCTATTGAGAAGCGCATCCATTGCGGCATACTGGTCATCAAACGCACTGTAGAATATCTTGTAGAACTCAGTCCTGCATCATGCCAATCAACAATTTAGAAGTGTCCCTATGGTGCAAATTACGAAAGTGACACGAGAGGCAACTAACTGTTCTTCTGGTGTACTTCGTTGATCCATCTCATCAAACTTCCTAGTCAGTATCTCTGCTCCTGTTGGTCCAAGTATATTGAGGACTAAACCTTCTAATGTCCTTGGGAAAGTATGCTGGAAAGAATGGAAATTTAAGAGCACTCACATAACAAGAACAACATTTTCGTGCTGAATAGCCCAGATACTAAAAAGGTTATAACCCCTAATGAATTATGTACGATACTCCAACATAGGTTTTGTGCACCTTACCTATATACAGGCCATACAAACAAGAGTGACTTATTTGCAAATATTTACATATGAGGTTTTGAAAAAGAAAAAAATGTTTGATTTAGAAATAGGGCATGCTATTGTATCAGCTGATTAATTTTCAAAAATATGATACATACCACCATCGCGAGTAGCATACTCCGCAATTGAAGTGGTTCAACTGGCAAAATTATTTTCGCAACAGGATCTTTCTCCAAGAGAGATGAATCTTCTGCAGCAGTCTTCTTTCTTTCATTGCCTTGGCATGCAGATGTATCCTGAGATGTGGATTCTGCTATGTCGTTCTGGTCAACCGCTTCAACACTGTTGTGAACCAGTGACATGAGTTCATACAGGGCTTGGAGGGTGCAGGGTTCCAAAGATTCCAACAGAGCGCCTTTCTTGTCAGATGAATTAGAATTGTTAAACTGGTTGAATTGCTCGGAGCCTGCTAAATGATTAAAAGGTCTTCAATCTTGATTGTGTGAGAACCAAAAGGGAACTAAATTCAAACAAATATAATAAAAGTAAAATGAAGGGGTAAGAATTGCTTTGTTTCTAAATGAAAGTATGAAACAATGATAAACGGGAGGAACAAGCAGTTACTGTGACAATATTTGAAGTTCAAATAACACTATAACGTTAAATTGCCAATATAAGTTCCGAGAGCGTTATAGACTTATAGTAGTCATTGTATCACTGAATTTAATTAAAATAAAAATAGGACGGAAAGCTTAGGTGCCTCTTAATAGGCATAAATTACTGACCTCTCGATGCTTCATCTGTAGGCTGAAAAATGGCATTTTCTTCCGAATGACTGAAAGAACTCTGCGCTATTTTGTTCTGTGTTGTGAGAGAAGTGCAGAGTTACTACACAAGTTATTCACCCAATGAACACAAGGAGAAAACACATTGCTAACTATTGCATGCAAATAACCCTAACTCAACCTGATGGGTGATAGAGACCAGACTGCTGGCTAAACATGCTACACGCATGTATACAACAGTCTGGTACGATGTCTTGGTTGATCGATTCCGTCCGGAAACACAACGCATGCACACGAAAACTATTGGGTAGCCACAGGCCCGTATTGAGTTTATCATGTACAGTGCTTCCAGTGGCAGCGATTAAGCCAGACGAACCTGGATAATTGCCCACCTCATATATGTCATCACCTTAATACCTAAGATGTGGGATTTTCTCTGGTCAGGCTTTGAATTTAGTGCCTATTTTAGCTATAAATCAACGTGTGGCCCCTCGTCACTTCCGCCTGAAGCACCACCACTGGATAGGAGGGACTAAGCGTTGATTAGCTCAAATAGCCACTACATTCAAAGCCTAGCCAGGAAAATTTCCCACGTCCTGCTAGGTTTTATGATGGTGACATATATGCAGGGGGGTGATTGGCCAGGTTTGTCTGGCTTAAGCAACACCATTGGAAGCAATACATAATAAACTCGATATGAGCCTGTGGCTACCCAATAGATTTCACGTGTGTGCGTTGTGTTTCCCACCGGAATCGATCAACCAAGAAATTGATCACTGTTGTGTACATGTGTGTGGCGTGTTCAGCATGCAGTTTGCTCCCTATCACAAGGAAATCAACCGTTTGCTTTAATTCTATAATCAATACACGTGTTAAACATATCTTTTCTTTACTTGTATTACGTTTTCTTTTGGCATATTTTGAAGCCAGGAATGAAATATCAGTGACTTGGAGTGCTTGCTTCTTCAGAGACTTGCTGACGCATGGAATCGAGTGAAAGATGGTTTTATTGTTATGCCAACATATGGCTTGGAAGTTGTCGGAGTGCTTAGTTAAGTTATCCGCGTCTTATAAGATTGTTTATCTAGTAAGTTATTCGTGTCTACATTCTGTTGACTTAAAGTTGCAGCCGTTCCACTATAACTCCTGCATGCAATGGTGACAAATCATCTACAGTTGAAAATCTCACATCAGTGAAAGAAGCCAAGAAGAAACCAGGTGAATATTAGAAACCAATAGCATACTATAGTACTTTCAGATGAATAAACGATGTCTTATCCTACCAAGATAAAGAAAAGAGTGTAATGGTGCGTACCATCTCTGCATCCACCAATCTTCACTACAAATTATTTTTATAGGTAGACACCATCAAGATAGTGCAAAAACAAGGGGGAACCAGTCAGATATCGGTTAAAAATAGGTACTGCAAAATAAGCAAAAACATAAAAGAAACTGGACATGAGAAAATGAGTCATTCTAGATGCTCTTCGATAAAGAACTGCAAATTCTAATAAAATGCTGCCACCCTCTGAAAATAGGAAAATGGCACCGAATAACTGATAACAGTTGTTTGTAATATTAATAGTCCACATGAACCAAGGATCTGTGTGGCAAAGCAATTTCATCAACATCCTAATAAATGTAAAGTCAGATCGAAGACCTGATTCATCATGATATGGAATTACGACCTATTTACAGGGGAAAGTACCTACTGAACATGAACCCCTTGTTAACAGCACGATTAGCACTTCATTTTATGGTTTTGGGTTTTTTTATTCATATTTTAGAAGATGACCATCCTCTATAAATGGATTGTGAAATGATAACATGTCTCTATATGCTTGACCCCATGTTGTATTTAAATAATACATAATTCACTTGAAGAAACAAACTGAAGAGAACTAGGAAAACAGCATATTCTTACACTTAAATACACTACAGACAATCAATCTGGGGAAACTGTCATACTAAAGGAAATGTCCAAATTACAATAAAATACCTCCTCATAATTCGACGCAGATAGTAGGCATCCATGTGTTCTAACATTTCAGTCATTATTCTTGACTTCCACCAAAAGTTAATTGCTATGGTCAAATCATCGCTGTCGACTTGGTGATACCTGTTAAATGAACTCTCAAATTGTAAGCCGTATTACTTATCCTACAGTTAGTTTTGTTGGGTGATAATTAACATAATGCATTGAAGAAACAAAGCTTTGATATTCTATTAAAATATGAACTGCCACATATATCAAGTGTATTGAATTCAATTACCACTTCCTACATGACAGGAGATAAAGAGTTCAGATTGGTATGATGAAAAATAAATCAAAATGCTTCAAGACACTGATTAGAGATGGCTTGCTATCTTTTGTAGCACCAGTCTGTGTGTCCAAAGATGAGATGCTCAGAAAAAAAGCTGAAGTAAAATATAAAATAGTTCAAAAAGATGTACCATCCTTCTGGTATGAAAAGAGCATCACCACAATTTAGGACGACTCTTTCAGAATATTCCTTCATGTATTTTGCTCTTGTGTAGCTTGAATAATCAGGTTCATCAATGCTGACACCACTGCCACAAAGATGAGAGAGATCAGAGAAAAGCATTCCAAATCTGCTCAATTTCAGTTACTAAAGACAATTAAATTAATGGACAATTCCTGTGGGGAAAAGTAGTTTACCTATGGTTGGAGGCCTCCCCATATACAGGCATGGGGTACAAAAATGGGGATGCGGAGGGAGACCACAAAGTTACTGTATAAAATTTTCAGGAAAAATAAACAACTAAGAGGTTTCTCTAGAAAATCATCAGGTGCTACATATCAGAAATATTTCAAACAGCTACAACGATAAGGATCTTTTACAATGTGAAAAGATCATGAAATTAAATTTTAAAATAAGCAAGCACAAACAGAAGTCTGTCTACAGTTGCAGTAAAAATAACGATATCCTGTGTTGGAAAAGATACTACCAACGCATGAACTTGAAGAACTTGTAAATTAACATAAAAAGGACATGAAACCACAACATACTGCCTAAAACATAAAAGGCACCTTTTTTGCGTCCAGCCATCACGCAGAGAAGGTTATGGTGGGGATCATAATGGGTACTTGATCTCATGTGAGCTCTACTCATCCAAAAGTTTATTGACGAAAAAGATTTTCCTTGTAGAAATATAGGCTGCAGGAATAAAAAAAAACAAAAAACAGAACAATCAGCTCGAACATGAAGGTTCAATGAAAGGTGACAATTTGGCTAAAAAATAAAGTTAAGTCAGACCTCCTGAATGTCCTCTTTTAGAACTTGTAATGAGCATCTATCTTTGTTCTCGGTATTTAGAATTGACACCTGTTGTAGGTAAGATTTATTTTATAGTAAAATAAATAACTTTATAACACCACATTATCAGAAGGGTGCAGCAAGCAAACTTGCCTGTGCTAAATAGAATTGCTCAGAATTCTCTGAGCTGGCTGGACATAATTCCTCTGAACTAGTTGACTGCTTCACAATCCCATTATCTTTGGATGAATCATTAGCAGCATTCAAATGACCCAGGTAAGATTTGCAAGAGTGCACGAATGTGGAGAACGGGATTGAAACCTACATCAAGGAATGGTAAACCTAGTGTCAGCCTCAACACGTATTGTGCAAACAGCATAGGTGATGACTACCAAGCAGTAAATCCGAAGTAGAAAACAACCCTCTCATGGCTTCTAAGATCCCCATAGAACACGTGCCCGGTGTTTGACATCATGGCTTCCACGGCAACATCAGGTCCCACCTTCTCCTAAGAAATGACCAGGGTAAATATTGCATCGGTTGCAAACTAGAAAGCCTCAGACGTATGCTATTTTATTCGTTATTTCCAGTGTGAACTGGGAAGGGGGGATGGATCCGAACCAGCAAGTAGTCGAGGCCGCCATGGAGAGGATCCCACCGGGAGGAGGCCACAGACCCCTTAAACACGCAGCGGAATACCTGAATATTGGGGTTTCCCCACGGGAACAGATGAAGAATGAAGGGGGGGAGAGAAACTGAGAAAGGAAGGCAAGGAGAGCTTCGAGAAGATGAGGCGTGGAGGAGTTACGGCGGGGACGTTCTTGGGCTCGATGGAGGCTGAAAATTCCTCTGAGGACGGCGGCGACGAGAAGCGGGCGGCGCGGAGGCCGGCGTCCAGCCCCGCACCCACGAATTCGGCGTCTTTCTCGGCTTGCATTCCTTCGCAGTTAGGCCATCTCCAGCCGTGTTGGCCCCCCCCCCCCTTCCAAAACTTCGCCTTTTCTGGGGCGCCGCGGCGCCAAACGGCGCGAAACTGAATCCTAGGGTGCGCGTTCACCAGCCGTGTCCAGACCCAACAAAAATCCAAAAAATGGCGCAAACAGTTAAAAAGACGGCGAGTTCATCATATTGGCGCAAACTCGCCGAGATGCATTGGCAGAAACTAAAACTAAAAATTAAAAACACTTTTATTCGGCCCGGGACGACTAGTTCAGGCCCAGGCTCGCACGGATCGCGGCGCTGTAGTCACCGTCGTCGTCGGAGCCGTCATCGCCGCCGGGGGGTCTGCTTGGGCCTACTCCGGCAGCCTTTGACCGGCGGAAGCATTGGCCGCTGGCCACGCCAATAACTCCGGCAGGCTTTTGACCGACGCGGAGCCGAGAAGATGAGGACGCGCCGCTTCACGGGCGTTCTGTTTCGCGCCATTTTCCTCGCGTCGCTGACAGAGCTGGCCCGCGTCGCCTTTCGCCCCCCCAGGCCGAACCCAGTGGGCTGGGTTTCGCTTGGGTGCGCCGGCGCTTTTTTCCGTCGAAACGGCGCTAACTGGGCTTCTGGGGGGCCGAGTGGTAGAAAAACGGCGCTTTTCGGCCGGCGCGGCGCAAAAAAGGCCTCCTGGGGGGGCTCTGGGGGGGGACGGCTGGAGATGGCCTTAGGGAGCAGGAAGCACTTCTGCTGCAGGTCGCAGTAGAACTGGGAGGTAACTCGTTGATGGGCCTCAGTCCAGGCCCATGGCCATGGGATACCGAAATTTTTCTCACTTAGCCCTTGGATGCGGCAAATCCTATTTGCCGCCTTTTGCGGCGCGGGAGGCTCGCACCGCACACCCCCGCGCCGCATTGGGCCGCCCCATTTTCGCGTCTTTTTTTTCTCATTTCCTTTCTGTTTTGTTTCTTTTTCTGTTTACCTTTTCTTTTTTTCTTTTTTAAATATTCAAACTTGATTTTTGTTCAAACTTGAAAATTGTTTAGATTCGAAAATTTGTTAAAATTTGAAATTTATTCAGATTTGAAAATTTGTTCAGATTCGAATTTTGTTCAGATTCAAAATTTTAATCAGATTCAAAAATTTGTTCAGATTCGAAATTTCAAAATTTAAAATTTGTTCATTTTCAGAAATTTGTTCAGATTCGAATTTTGTTCAGATTTAAAAATTTGTTCAGATTTGAAATTTGTTCAGATTCAAAATTTGTTCAGATTCAAAAATTTGTTCAAATTTACAAAATATTCGGATTTAAAAAACGCTAGGAAACAGTCAAACGAAATGGGCCGCAAACTGCGCGCGCACAGAAAGAAGCCATACGAGATGGGCCGCCAAGTCGGCCCATGAAGGCCGCGCGAGCAGCGATGGGTGCGCGGCGTGAGCGCGTTCCGCCGCTTAGAACGACAAATATGAGCTTCCCTTGGATAGTTGGATGCCTCATGACCATTTTCACCCTCTCTCTCAAAAAAGAGAGACCATTTTCTCGGTTTGAAGAGAATGTACTGGATATTGATTTTTGTAAGGGCCACATGCGCGAGTGTTTTGACAAAAAGACCACCTTCCACTAAAATTGTCAAGAATACCGTGGCAACAGGCCCGGTAGGAGGACATGCCACCACCAACCGAGGCGACACTTAGGGCAGAACGTAAATCCGAGCAAAGCTGGAAACATAGGGGGTGGCCTGCCGCCACCACCTGTGGCGACACCTTCTTAAACCCGTGTGTACGGCAGCGGAACATGTACAATTCGATTATTCGGCCTGGAATGGATCTACATGATTACTGGAGAAATATGTCCTATGCGCTGGAGCATGCATGCGAAAGAGTGCCGAACTGCTCCAAGGAGAGAGTGCCAATTTCATGTGCCTAGTGGCAGAGATGATTCCACGGCGTGCGCCCAGTTCCCACAGTACCCGAGCATGCATTATGAAGGTGTCGCCACATGCCCTGGCGGCACGTCACCGTGTCACCTTGGCCGGTGGCGACAGGGCCCACCCCCGTCCCAATCTCGTGCCGCCTTGGCCGGTAGCGACAGGGCCCACCCCCGTTTCCCAATCCAGTTTTGCTCGTATTTTCGTTCTGTCCGACGTGCCGCCTTAATCGATGGTGGCAGGCCCTCCCGCCTCTGTCAGTGGCGGCAAGCTCCATGTGGTGTTTGCTGGATTTGGGAATTTTAGTGAGAAGTGGTCCTTTTTATCATAAACACTAGCGTAGGTGGTACTTTTTGCCAAAAAATCATGGATACTTGCTTCACGGTTTGAAGGTAATCAGAAGGTTTAGACAAAGGGACCCTGAGCTTAGATGTTACAAGAACCAGTCAACAACTACACGACCAGGTGATAATTAAAAACAATTTTCGTTTCTAGTGTGAGGTGGAAACCACTTCCAAACTGTGCAAGGGAACACACAACCCGCAAGAAGGGCCCTGCCAGAGAATGATTAGACCGAAAATTTAACAAGACCAAAGGCGCATGTCCCCCACCAGCTCAAGTGGATCCAAACTTTAAGGGAAAAAAATGACATAATGCTTCCAAAGAAAACCCCGAGACAAGGAGCATGACTCGCTCGAGTAGATTGAAATATGTTAAGATGAGCCGAAAGCTTGAGTGGTGGAATGAGACCAGCTCTCGCTCAACACAGGGTACCTGTTCTACACGGGTTGAAGTGTTCTTCCACCAAAAGTTGAATTTTCTATGGAATCACTTGTGTATAAAATAATGAAAAAGATCTTCCCTCTGAATTTTGTAGGACGGTTCACTTCTTGCTTCCGGATTTAACTTCAGGACCTGAAATCTGTAGCAAACACATCAGTTCATGAGAACAGACCAAATGGTTAATTAGACCATGCAACCGATGTATAAGGACTGCAGGTAAATACATACATAACATCATGTGTCAACAAAGGCTTAGAACCATCAAATCATGCACCCAATGTGACCAAACGATTATGTACGTTTCTGTATAGAAAGTTTCAGGTTTCCTGCCGCATTGCATTACAGTGCACTCTTAAACAATTCAGTCATTGATGAAAGATGTAATTCAAATATCATATATGGGACATCTGACCAGATCGCCAAAATTTCCCGACTCTTCTTAAATGATAAAAGAGGAGACAATGACCCAAAAAGCATGAGTTTCCTATTATGTGCTCCCTGCATTACAATTATTAGCAGGCTCACAGGAAAATTGTGCTGTCTTGTTGCACCCTATCTAATCTTGAGGTAGCCACCACCATGATAGTATTTAGTGCTCACTTGTACCTCCCCATGTCGCACTTGAGCCGACTTAAAGACTGTTGTAACTGGTCTTAGTACTTAAGGGCTTGGCCTGAGAGTAATGGGCAATGAGATGGGCAGCAACAACGTTATTGGTCAACAAGGTATGCATGTTTCTGAATACTATTGATTATCAATGAATCTAAATATTTCCTTCACTAGCTTCTTATGTAATTTCAGTATCAGAGGAGAGTGCTAAGGATTTCGACAAAACCATGCACCATTCCAATTGCTCACCTGGGGTAAACAACATAAATGGTGAGAAAATTATTATTTTTAGTACACAAATTAATTTATAGTTAAATCTCAGTGCAATTTAATTTGGAGTCGAATCACAACTATACAGCTAAGATCACTCGTTCGTTACTCTGTCTATGTTAGATAAGGAGAAGAACGACACGAAGGATGTAGATATGTCAGATGTATTAAAGGCCCCCCTCATCTCTAATGGTGGAGATGAGAAGATGGCTTCAGATCAAACAAAAATATCCGCTGCGAATGAAGACATAGATGAGAAGAACAGGGGCTCACTTCAGGATCACACATCGACACAAGAGGATAATGGGAACAATAACTTATGTACAGAAGAAGGTTAGTTCAGCCGGCTGATTTGGTTCATACCTAGCTCTTTCTTCTCTTCGTACTGTGTTCTTTAGTGTCTTGGTTTAGTATGAAAATTTAGAACTGGTGACTTTCAGTATGAGTAGGTGAGAAAATCTAGGGGTTTGAAAGTGCAAATTTGCTAAGATGCTTGTGCTACCTAGCAAACCCACCAAACAAAAAGTACATTATGATTCTATGAACAACCATGCTTAACTTTAGAGTAGATAAAATGGCTCAATAAAATCATAGGAAGCTAGCCACTGCTCAGCAATTAGCCTTGTTTTCCTTCAGCAATATAAGCTCCCTTAATAAAGCGAGTAATCTGGCACAGGTGATGAAACACAAGAGGACAATGAAACTGAAATAACCACAAATTCGACAGAAACAGTTGCCCCTGTCGGCAGCACAATTGAAGATATGGCAAGCAACAAAGATACTTCATCATCTGATGAGCAATTCAAACAACTTCTACGCAGAAGTACAGAGGAAAGTGAAGACAGTACCTTGGCAAATCCGCCCAAATTGTTAGCGGAAATTTTTGAAGGTCTGCCTGAAGAGGAGGAATCTTGCATTCAAGAAGTTGCAGTGGTTGTTGGTAATCTAGTTAGAGAACATAAAGATGAAAAACTAGAAGAAGGACAAACTCGGGTGTCAACAGTACATGATCCATCAACACCACCGTCAGTACAAGGAGAGACCACACCATCAACTGCACCAATTCTCACTGATTGTCATGATGCTGAGCTTAAGGATGTCGTCATCCAAGATGAGCATAGAGAGAGAGGCAATCCATCATATGTACGACCAAAAGATGACATCAACCAAGAAACATACAAGAATGAAGAGAAGCAAGAAATCTGTGAAACGGGCCAATTTCAGTCAGCTTTAGCAGTTTCCAGTGCAACAGATGTCAATGAGTTTCAGAAACATGAACTGAGTATAGCTACTGCAGGAGCGATGTCGGATTCTGGAAGTGCAGTGATGGAGCATAATACAATTGAAAGAACAGAGAAAGAGCAAGGTGTAACTGTTGACGAAGATGTTGCAGACAAGAATGAAGCAGATAATTTTGAGGGGGATAAGAAATCTGATGGCATCCATGACTTTGTCAGTATTGTCAAGGACCATAGTGAATATTTTACAGGTTTAGGCCCACCATCATCTGGCCCTCTTCTTATTTTGAACGAAGAAGAGGTACAGGAGGAAGTCATCATAGAAGAATTAGCTGCACCTATGACGGCAACATCATTTGCTCTTCAACTGGTAGAAGATTCTGTCAAGGAAGATATAAAACCTGCTAACTCAGATATTAATGAAGGAATCTCCACCTTCACATATGAAACAAAGACTACAGACACGCAAGAAACTACGAACAACTCACAATGTGATCAGCCTCAGCAGGTACTGCTTGAAGAACCTGAAGCTGTCAAATTTGAAAACAGTGAGACTCTGACCACTTGCATGCAGCTGGTGGAATGCAATTCAGCGACAGAATCGGCCTTCCGTAATGTATTCCACAAGGAGAGAGAAGGCGCATCTGATAAAGCGGCCAATTTCACTTCTGAATCCAATGAGAAGAAAGTCACAGGGGTTGTAGGCTTTGCTGCCGAATCGATACAAAAGGAAGTCACTGCAAATGCTGATAAGTTTAGTGAGGAACAATGTCTGCTCCAGAAACCAACTCTAGGAAGAGATGCTGGTGAAGAGACTCCATTACTTCTCAGTGCAGAAAGTATCAATTCTTCAAGTTATTCTAGTGAACAGCATATCAAAGCAGTCAAGGGCATCCCCATGACCAACATCGTTCTGATCCAAGCCAAACACGAAGCTGTGGAAGAATCTGAGAAGAGTCCACTGTTGAGCCCGAGGGAGCCATCCGAAGGAGCCTTCAGAGCACCAAACTACTCTGCAAGAAAGGATAAACCACTTCATATCTTAATGACAGAGGACAGGTTTGGTAGGTGGTCTTCACTGAAGGAAGAAGAACCGGTTCGGAAAAACAGCACCACAGTTAGTTCTCCTAGAAGCAAAGAGAAGCAGAAGCCAAAATCATCCCTTTTTGCCATTTGCATGTGTTGCACCGCAACTACGAACTGATGCATGCCTCCGTGTGTTGCCTGGTTGTTGTTGTTTTGCTTTGTTAAAGGTTTGGTGCTTGAGTTCGCTTACTGAAGAGGGTTTTGCAGTTGTTGGAAATATTTTCGATACCACAACTTGTATTTGGTCAGTAATTTTGAAAACTGTATCTTGCTTATCTTTAACAGAAATGTATCTCGTTCGAGGAATGAATGCCTTCAATAATGCATGGAAAACGGTTAAGTTACCGGCATCATTTGTATACCACGTGGTATATAGCATTTCGAAACTATATATCTTCACTATCATTGTTCTATGTCCCAAATAGACACATGTCCATAGGAAGTGAGGATATTTTTACGAAAACGAAAATTAAGCTTGCTTTTTCCTAAAAGGAGGATGATCTCCTTGGCCTCGATTGATGACGATAGTCATATATTATTAATTATTCAATAATGCCAAGCAAATATAGACTTGGCCCGCAATCCCACTATATCAAGGGGATGGAGGCCAATTTAGGGATCACTCCGATCCCCTCCGCCATGTCCTCTCCTCCGGTGAGATCTCTCCACCTCCCCGCTCCCTTTTCTCCTTTTACTCAGCCAGATCGATGGCCTCCGGACCCTCCCACGGCCGTGGGGTTTGTGGGCGTGTGCCTTCGGGCGGCGGTCTCGGAGCATCGACAATTGGTGCGTGGGCCGTCTTCGATGTGCTTGACAAGCACATCATGCCGGCGACGAGTTGTCAGCACGCCACCTCGAAATAGCCAAGGAGGAGCACGAGTTCGCCGTGGCCGCGTGCAAGTCCACCGTCCTATACTATCTGAACTATGAAGACCCTAGGTTAGGGTTAGGTTTTGTTGTTTGGTTTCTGATGTGTTGTTTGAACTACCGTCATGGTCAGAAGCAATCCAGCGCGAAGTCGTTTTTTTCAAAATTTCAGTATGAATTTCCAGTATTTGTTCTACCTAATGCATTTGCAAACCATAAAACCAGTTTCAAGATAACTTAAGCTGATTTTCTCGTATTAGATTTTTAGGTATCTGCTAGAAATGCTCTGAGCCTTAGTTCCCTCCACTGAAAATGCTTTATACTCCATCCGATATAAAATAAGTGTTGTATAGTTCAAAATTGTGACATTTATTTTGGATCGGAAGTAGTACATTAATTGTATATTTAAAATCTGGGGAGTAACAAATCTTTTGTTGGTATGACACGATTCCTCGAGTCGTGTACTCGTATTTGTATCCTGTAACTCGGCAGTCCTCCTACCTCTGGGCCGGCTCCTGCACACATCATCCCCTTCGTCCCCAAACTCGAAGCCGATGCAGCCGATGAGGCTGGGGCGCCAAGCCTCCCCCCTCCTCCGCCTCTCCGCCGCCCTCCTCCTCGCGCTCGCTCTGCTCGCCGGCCACGCCGTCGCCGATGGCGTCACGCCCTCCGAGGCGCGCCGGCTACGCGACGAGGTACCCCGCCCCTCAGATCCGCCGCTCCTAGCCGCAGCCCCTCTAGCTTAATAGCTAGTCCCATGATTCCACCAGCGCCGTGTTTTGTACAGTTCGGCTCGACGCAAGACGCCGAGTGGCGTAGTTTGCTTCAGTTCGATCGCGAGCAAAGGGTACTGTGCTTGCGAAACGAGCTGGTTTTGTAATCTGGTGCTAGGCGGATCGATCAGTTTACTTGATTCGACTAGGTAGGTTGTCTTAGATTCCTGGCCCTCAGTCTGTTTATTCGTGAAAAGATGGTGCTGCAATTGACTTCCAAGATTTCACTACTTGAAGCGTCTGGTCTTTTCATGCCTGATGGGAGATGACCAGAAGGCACTATCCAGTGTTCCCGTTAGTGCACATTTGTATGATTCATGAATATTGCTGGAGGCTTTAGTGACAGTTTCATTTTTTGCTCGCTCTAGATCATTGTTCGATGATAATTGGGGCATTTCAACTACTCAAGGCTAATTTGAGTGTAAAAGAAGTACCACAGCTCAGTCTTGGATTTTGCATTTTGAAGACGCACTGGCATGTGTTAGTGGTTATAAGATCGTGTTAACAGAGGTGCCAGTTGGGACTTAAAGCAATTGCACCCCACCCCAATTACAAAGGCATTTTGATGAGCATATGGTGTTTAATTTGATTATACGGGATCATTTCCGCCTTCTGGCCCCAACTTGACAGTGCTGTTTTTGAGGATCAGATCGGGCCCATTATATGGCTTTCTATAAGTAGATCTATGATGCTGTTTTTCTATAGGGCTGTTCGGAGGCATGCTTCTAGTTACCTCAAATTTGTGGTGGTTTTGAGGTTGCCTTATTTAGGGGGGAAAAATCACACACTTTCTAAAAAATTCTTATAATAACATAGAAATTTTCCTTCTTAAATTTACCTTTTGATGAAGGGTAAGGCTCTGGATTTTTTGTGCCTTGTGTGACGCACATTCTGATGACATTCTCGATGGTAGGATAAGTGGGTTATAAACCTAATCCATATTATAGCTCATTTTCTATGGAGTGCAGCTTATGCCAGTTCAGTAATCTGATTTCGCCAGGATTTCTCCTATTGCCTTACGCTTGTACTTCACCAAGATAACATCATGTGTTAACTTATTAACGAATCATCTTTGCAACATTAGCTTAGCTTGACCAGCAGTAGTGGCAATAACTCTGTAGTCCCCACATGGCATACGAACAAGCTAGTTGACCTTTTATGATCTGTATTAACCTAAATCTTGTGTAAGTGCTAACATGCAAAAGTATATCTTTTATGTAGGTGAAAGATATGTTTTATCATGCATTTGATGGGTACATGCAACATGCTTTTCCACTTGATGAACTGCGACCTTTAAGCTGCCAAGGAGAAGACTCCCTTGGTGGTTATGCGCTCACTCTTGTAAGAATTAATAGACTTGTTCCTCATGTATATTTTTTCCTAACATTTGTTTCCTTGGTGGATTATCATCATTCATGAATAAGCTTTTTTGAACAGATCGACTCTTTGGATACTTTGGCTTTACTAGGAGATAAAGAGAGATTTAGTGCGGGTGTGGAGTGGGTTGGTAAGAACGTCCGTTTTGATATTGTAAGTGAACATGAGTGACATTCGGTGAATCTGGTTTACTAATTAAAATCCCAATTAAATGCGCTGTAACCATTAGCAATTGTTTAAGTCTTTGCACAGTAATTTCCGAGTTACAGAATATGCATCCAATACATAGTAGACAAAACGAAGTACTCTTAAATCTTTATTTGTGCTGGTCAGTAAAATAATCTACTGCTTGCTGGTGAAATTATTTTCTCTATGAATCTGTTGATCTACTTCACGAATGACGTGAAGTAGCAATACCTACACTGTTCAAACGATATAAGTAGTTCACAAATTAACAGATATCGTTTGACCAAGATACATATCTGAGTGTTCTACTTCTACTCAGTGGACCAAGATATCGTTTGACCAAGATACATCTCTGAATCAAATATTTTAGTACCAAGTTTGTCATGTCTGCTGCTTAGATACGTCATTAGTTCATCATATTTGAGTGTTCTACGTCTACTCAGTGAACTTGTTTTATTTGTCTGAATTTTAGATTTTAGCGCGTACAAATCAAAATGCTTTTGGGTTACAATGTCTGAGTCTGTTTACACTTTGAGTGTTGTTTAGAGTTCATGCCATTTTAGTAATCATGTTTCCTCTGTGCATGCAGAACAAAACTGTCTCAGTTTTTGAAACCAATATACGTATCCTTGGTGGTCTGTTATCAGCTCATCTGATTGCCAGTGATTATGCTACTGTATGTCTGCTCAATCCTATCCTATCCTATCTTTGTTGTGATTATTGTATAATTTTACTTACTTCCTGTTAACACTATTGGCATGAAAAGTATGAACCGATAGATATTACATTATTACTGCATGCTATAATATATTCCAAAATACAGCATGAAATCTGACTGAACCAGCAGCCGTGCTGGTGCTGCACACCAACACTACTTATGTAAGACCATTTCTGAACTGAAATCTACAAGACCATATTGGTAGTATTAATACGTATACCTACTATTGACAGCATGATTAGTTTGTCTATGGCTTTCCACTGTAAGTGCATGACACCATACCTTGTTACTTGGGAATGACCATGCAGATATCTTTTTGCTCTAGTCCCCGCAGACAATTTGTACCCCAATTTCAACTGTTGTGTTTTTTGGTTGAGGTTATTTGTAATATTCCTATGGCTGGATGTGATTCATTGAGAATAGTTATGGTCAAGTGTGTGATTTTTAATTAAGTTTCCACGTTTCACTAAAAGCACCCACATGCAACGAAGAAATGATTTCAATAAAAGAAAAATAATCCACTGTTGAAAGAGGAGAAAGGGCTGTTGGGCACTTCATCATGCCAAACTCTATTCACATTATCTGTTCAAGTGTGCATTCATCAATAAGACATAAAACCAGTAAAAAATATAGCAAGGTTTTATTCTTCCACTTTAACTTTCTCAGTCAAACGATAAAAGGAAGTTCACAAATTGCAATATCTACACTCTCCATGTGTCAATTAACAGATAGCAATTATTAATAAATTGATAAAATATCTTAAATGCGTGCAGCACAAAGTAGTCTCATGTCAGCATGTAAAATATGCCTCGTGGAGAACATAGAGATAATCTTTCTTATTTTTGACCTCATGGACGGCTTGCAAGTGCTACTATCTTCCAGTGTGATATTAATTAGTTGAGTAATTGAAGTTTATTATTTTATATTTTTGCGAGAAAACTGAACTTCAATGTGGTTAATGTGTTCCAGTATTTGACTTAACTTTTCTTTGATAGGGTATGAGAATTGACTCTTATAATGATCAGTTACTTCATTTGGCTGTTGACTTAGCCCAGAGGTTGTTGCCTGCATTTGACACTCCTACAGGTTCACTACTTTGTCCATCTGTATCTATTTTGGAATAGAATATGTTATGTATCACATCAGTACACCAGACATGTGATCCCTTTATTTATAACAACTGTTTTTGCAAAATAACTATTTTCACCGCTTAGGGATGGCAGTACTATACCTGATTGCATTCAAAACCATGTTCCATTTTAACAATACACAATCACATACATGTGAAACCACACACAGACAGACACATCTATGCGATTGCACACACACTTACAAATCTGTAACAATGTCTTATACGCAAGTTTGCGACGTGTTGGGATCTGCCATCTGAGTTTTCCTGTTGTTGAACATATGTCACTGCCTCACTGCTGTTTGAATACTCATTTATGATGGATAACACTTTCTGATAGCCTTACCAACTTGATTTCACCCAGATTTGCAGTAGTGAAAATGACACTGAAATTTGCTGACTTCCAGATTTAATCTGATTGGTGCTATCATTGAATGAGTTTCATTATGCAACGAAATATTTATCTGCAAAAGGTGCTTTCCAAAGTGCAAATTAAAGAAAATCGTCATTTCTGGTGGAACCTTCGGTCGCCGGAACCATTTTGGTACCCTTTTACTATAAGCATACTTGTGTGTTCTGTGGTGTTCAATACCATAGATAACGGAATGTGCTAACAATCCCTTTGTTAATTGCGTTGGAAATTTTCCATTGCCTAATATAATCAAATTGAATAGAAAATGTTTTCAACTTTTTAGTTCATATTGTTTTCTAATTTCCCATTGTTTGCCTAACTAGTGCAATTTGTCTTGTAGGTATCCCATTTGGATCTGTTAATTTATTGTATGGTGTTGATGATGATGAAAGCAAGGCAAGCTTCTTTCTTCCTTTTGTTGGCTGTAAACTTTACAAACAGAAACATGCCAAGTCACATGTTGATTATCAATAGTGTAGAGATTTGCTGAGAGTTCCCCAATAATTGTGCAGTTTTCTTCAGTAAATTTGGAATGGTTTCTATGAATTATTCTACTGATTTTTAAGCGCTAAAAATAATACCTGAGTGGCATATAAACATGTACACCCCTTTTAATTTTTTTCTGCTCACGTGTATTTTTTATGATAAATATCAACACACATGGGCTGCCTAATCTCCCATATTCATCTTTGGTAATCAGCGCAAGCAATTTTCTGAAACTTGACAAATTGTACCTGGCTATTAAATGGACACAAACAATCATTATAATTGATGTTGACACTCTGGATGTTACCCCAGATAACATCGACTGCTGGTGGTGGCACTTTGTCATTGGAATTCGGTGTCTTGAGTCGGTTGACTAATAACACAGGTCTGTATTGGGGTAGTGACATTATGTATCAGTTTTACAGTTTAATCTTGTAGTATTGCTTTCTTATTATTGGTGTATTATATCATTCTTTGTTAAATTTACTATTCTCGTGGCAGTTTTTGAGCAAGTTACAAAAAATTCAGTGCGTGGTATATGGGCACGTAGGTCAAAACTCAACCTTGTTGGTGCCCATATAAATGTCTTTACTGGTGAATGGACACAGAAGGTATTAACTTTTGTCCTCCTGGATAAGTTTTGAACCACCAAATGTATTATTTCTAGCATTCTCGTGCTGATGTTTAACTCGTTGGTGGACGATAAACTACCTCATGGCATTTCTGAGCACTATCTGGTATAAATACTATCTCCCCATAGCAACCCGGTAGATATATATTTTTATAAAATTATATATGACTGATCACATGAGTGGAGTGGAAAGATGTCTGTACTGCAATGCATCATCGCTTTTGCTTCTTGAGTGGCTGTGCTAACAATTGTATCAACATATGATATGATACAGAAAGTTCCAAAATGTGCTTCCCACTGTTTTCTTTCCAGTCTTAAGTTTTGAATATGATTCACCATTACCATCGTGCAGGATGCAGGAATCGGCACAAGTATTGACTCATTCTACGAATATCTTCTGAAGGTATCCAAAACTGTAAATTTGTTAGACTAGCTAGCTCTCACCACGACTTCCTCTCTCTGAAGATGTGATGCACACACCGTTCTCTCTTTCTCTTGGTTTCTCAAGCACACATCCACACAAGAACTAGTTTGAAGCATTAGGGATTTATCTCATCAGTACAAGCTTAACATTACATTGATGGATACATGCCCATTTCTAGGACTTTGTGAAAATATAGATTGTGCCAATGATGCAAAATTGTTTTCCTTTTCTTTTTATTGTAACTCAAAAAATAAGAAGATTGTCTTGTAATGGATTTAAAACGAGAGCTTATTCTTAAGTAAATCCATTGGGAGATACTTCTCTAGAGTGTCCCATATCTGTTTTGACAAACCAACCTTCCTTTAGCTACCAACATAGTGAAACTATGTAGCCTGGGCAGATGTACTATTACAAAAAGGGCAGCCCCGGTGCAGTAGCTCCCGCTTGCGCAGGGTCCGGGGAAGGGTCCGACCACTTTGGGTCTTTAGTACGCAACCTTTCCCTGCATTTCTGCAAGAGGCTGTTTCCAGGACTTGAACCCGTGACCTCATGGTCACAAGGCAGCAGCTGTTACCGCTGCGCCAAGGCTCCCCTTCGCAGATGTACTATTACAGCTAAGGCAAATTTCGATTTTGCTTCCACTCGCTGTTACCGACTGCAGCTAGTCCAGCCTGGATCCTTTTCTTTCCTAGACTAGAAACTTAATGCACCTGCAAAAAAAAAACTCTTACTACTACTGACATACATGCATATGTATCTTATCTTGCATGCCAGCATGCATGCAGTTAAGTTGCATGTGCTTAACCACTATGGATATGATGATGACAAATAATGCTCACATAAATCATATACTCCCTCCGTTCCATAATAAGTATCGCAGATTTAGTACAAAGTTGTACTAAATCATTTGTACTAAATCAGCGACACTTATTATGGATCGGAGGGAGTACAATATTTCTGAAAAAAAGAGTTCAATACCATCGAATGTAATAAAATGGGCATCCCACAATATTTTTTTGAAATGATCCTTGATACGTGTTTATTTTAGAGCATGAACAAAACCATGTCATCATCTAGCTGGTCCTCTCTAAATCTTTTTCTTGACCCTTTTCCTATTATGGATTTTAACAGTTATTTTTTGTTGTACCAACAGGCATATTTATTGTTCGGAGATGAAGAATACTTGTATGTATTTCAGGAGGCTTACAAGGCTGTAATGCACTACCTCCATCACGATCCTTGGTAAAAATGCATCTATTTTTGCCCCCTAGTAAAAAGCCTATGAAACAGTGTTGAATTACAGTTGGCATGCCATTGTTTGAGGATATTTGGTTATTTTTGCAAGGTTGTGTTGTTTTAAAGTCAAAAGATGGAATCTGGTCTTGCATGATTAATATGCGTGAATAAACTAGTGATCAAAATCATCTATCTTTTCTGTGTAATATGAAACTTTAAGGTACAACTACATATACATATGTTCAATCGTGTTTTTATTGGTCAGCATCGATGATCAGATAGTTATGTCTGCATGCTGTTTTAAGTTCAGCTGCTTCCTGTTGAATGTTCAAGTTTGAAATGTAATTTTTTTTTTAAATCCATGCTAGGTATATCGAGGTAAATATGAATTCTGGCGCTACTGTTTGGCCACTATTCAACAGTCTGCAGGCATTTTGGCCAGGACTTCAGGTTTGGGCTCTTCATATATCGAAACATAGACTACCTCTGCAGCGTGTATTCGGATGATTACTTATGCTACTTAGATTTAAGGTTTTAGCTGGAGACGTTGATCCTGCCATTCGAACACATGCTGCCTTCTTTAGCGTCTGGAAAAAATATGGGTTCACTCCAGAAGGGTTTAACCTCGCTACGTCCACTGTTCAGGTATTGGACCAACAGGAGAATTTTTATAACTTTTATGGGTTGATACAGTTTTGGTCCTCGAACCTCTGGGCAGGATGCACTGCAAGCAATGAACTTCAAATGGAATTATCAACTCTAAAAGACATATATGGTCCTAGCAAAACTGTATGAAACGAGGGTATTGGCCACTTATACTAACATTGATCTCACCATTTCCTATGTTTCATAGAATGGACAAAGGAGCTACCCACTGCGGCCTGAGTTGATTGAAAGTACATATTGGCTTTTCAAGGCTACCAGAGATTATAGGTGTGTCTTTCTTTGCAAGGTGAAGATAAATTTGTTCTTTGTAAACACACCAATCTTTTAGATTCAGTTTCTCTCACCGCTAAAATGGATAGGAGACTTGAGTGAAGCCTTGCATGTGTGGTTTTTTATGGATGCTGATGTGGATAAAAAGTGTTCACCTTCGGCCTTCGCACTTAACTAAAAATGGAAGTTCTAAACCATTTTTAGTTAAATGTATTCTGTTTTTGTGTCCGGTTTTCCTCCTAGAATACATTTTAGCTTGTATATTTAACTATTTATCGCAGGTACCTTGATGTTGGAAGGGATATACTAGCAAGCCTTCAGTATGGTGCTAAATGTCCTTGTGGCTACTGTCACATATCAGATGTGGAAACTCACAAGCAGGATGATCACATGGAGAGTTTTTTCCTTGCAGAAACGGTAAGTATTTATATATCAAAATACGCGATATAATCTCTGCTGATAAAAAGCTGGCATGCCCATGATGCTTTTCATGAACCAGTTTGGCACTCACACTTCACCAATATTACTCCCTCCGTATCAAAATATAAGACTTTCTAGCCTTTTTCTGCACACATGATCCTTGCACTAAAACATGTCTAGATACATGTGTGCAAAAAAAGGCTAGAAAGTCTTATATTTTGATACGGAGGGAGTAGTTTATTACATATGACGTCAGCATGGGAGTAGTTTATTACATATGACGTCAGCATGTGTTGACATAACTACTTATTCTACCACTAATAAACATTTAGTCATTTATATTGTAGGGTGTCTAGTCTACTAACACGAGAGTGAACCATTAACTTTAAAACATTCTCTTCTCCTAAATTCTGACATTTACGAATAGACTTAGGTTCTGACATGAATTAAGAAATGTAATAATTTATTTCGTATCTGCTAGATTTTATGCAAATGATATATTTCCTCGAGTTAAGCTGTAAATATACCAGTAAGTACTAAACATTTTCAGTCTGATCTTGTCGGTTATCTAATTTACTAACATCAGAGTGAACCGGATAACCTTAAAACCCTAACAGTCATTTCATGTCTGTTAAATTGTATGTGCATACTATATTTCCTCCAAAGTCATTCTCAGTTAGATCTAACTACTAGCACACATTGCAGGTAAAATATCTGTGGCTTCTCTTTGATTTAGCTGTAGGCCCTGATAACATTGTTGAAAATGGGCCTTATAAGTAAGTACGACCCTGTGGATAGTTCAGTTGCTTATTCATATGTAAAATATTCCAACTTACCATGCATTGTTGAGTCTGCAGATACATATTTAGTACAGAAGGTCATTTGTTGCCTGCTACTCCCCAAATAGCCTTGGTTGATGAGCATTGCCTTTATTTTGGAGCATTCTGTAATGGCAATACAGCCGGTGGTTATGGTAACGACGATAGTTCTAGTAAGCAGCGAAGTTCCAACTACACTCAGTCTGATGACAGACAAACCGCCTCCAGTCATTATTCAATGTCCAGTGTTCTGTTCAGAACAAGAGGTTACATCAAGGTATACTCTACTGCATTTCTGATTAACATTTTGCTTAGGCACATTCTCTGGCTTACAGAAAGAGAAGGGGACGATAATGCATTATGTCGTTTGAAGCGATTTCTAAAGGATATATTGACTGTTTGCATGGAACATATATAATGATGTTATTAACATCCCACTCATTGTCATTGTTACTGGTACTTCATTGTAGACCGGAAGAGATGAGATTGACAACGGTGCATTGTAAACTTTATCTGGGTAGTTAGGAGTGCCATGCATGCTTTCTGTGTTAATCTGATGTTGTGTTTATTATATAAAGATGAATGGCTCTGTTTTATGTTCTATAGTACTTTTCCATTCTACATAAATATCACATTTATATACTTCTCCATTCTCTATGATCTTGTGCCTCTTCAGTTGTCCTATGCACACCCATTGGTCTGAAGTGCCTCCCTTTTGTTTCTAACTGCAATGTATATTTTCCCTAGGGAGCTTGTCCAGGATTGAATCATGCACAGAAACTTGGCATATCGTACGATGACGGAGAGGACAAATCCGCAGAGCAGGATTCTAGAGGTCATGAGAATCCCGATGATTCTTATGTGGTTGAATCCAGTGTCCAGATTGAATCGAGTTCTGTTATATTGGTGTCTCATCCTGTCACAACCCAACCAGACGAGTCCTTGAAAACCAGGTCAATAATTCAACAGCATGAAAATATTGTGGTGACTGCCGACTCTGAGTCCATGAGGGAGCCCATGAGGACTGATGCTACTGTCGGCTCGTCCCATAAACTTGCCGAGGACACTGATGAAGATATTGTGTATCAGGACCAAGATGAAGATAGTACCAGCTGACCCTTAGAGCAGGCACCGATTTTTTCCCCCTAACTTGGGAGCACCTTCATGTTCAGAGATGGCCTTGCTACACTCGAAAATCTGCCCGGCATTAGGAAGCAAGCAGTGTTGAGTCAGGGCCGTCGATCAATATCCGGCCACTGCTTAATGAGTTGGAATTCAATGGTTTAAATGGGGAGCGGCCATTCTTTAAGGTGTACCATGAGCGGGGCCCAGGATCAGTGTTTACCAACAGAAACAATCTGATCTGAACTTCCTATGGGAGATGAACATCAGAACCAACATTTGTTACTACCTCCGATCCATATTAGTGGGTACAACTTTGTCTAGATACACATGTATCTAGTCTAAATACTTAACTAGATACATATGAATTTAGACAAAGCTATGCCCACTAATATGGATCGGAGGGAGTAATTTATTCTGTTGTAGTGATTAGATATTTTAATTATATGGTCTGATCAAATAGCAAGAAACAAAGTTTTGTACAGTAGAGGCAAACAATGAACTATATGGCCAAAATAGGTGCACACAACATTCTATTACAGATCGGCAACAGCTATACTGAAAAGTGAAAACTCCGACCGATGGATATGTGCGTGTGAAATGTTCCTTAATTGTTTTATTCAAGTTGCTACACTCACAGTATCGAGGGGGCAAGCATTTCTCCTGACTGGCCGCTAAACATCTCTCAGAATGGAAACAACTTAGATACAGATATCCATGTCTGGAATTACATTACACGGACCACCGCCATGCTTACACGTACGGGGAACACATAGAGACCATGTGAAGACTTAGAGCGAGAGGCCGCCGGACTCCTCGTCCTCGTCGAGGCCGGAGGTGTAGACGGTGTAGAGCGACCAGATGAGGCCGAACACCCCCAGGAGGATCCACCCCAGCAGGTTGTTGCTCAGGCCGAGGCTCAGCCCGGTGCCCTCCGTCGACATCCGCTCGTCGACGAGCGCCAACGCTGGTGCAGCGGACACGGTCACCGCGCCCGCCGCGGCGAGCAGCGACGCGCCGGCGCCACGAACGGCGGCGGCCGGTGTGGCGTCCTTGGAGTAGCTGCACCTCACCCTCTGGCTCCTCGACCTCAGCTGAGGCAGACCTGCAAAAAGTTAATCGGCAGGTCGTTGATGCTCGGCTCAGAGTGAACGCGCAGATGAGACAACATTTTCATGCCTAGAGCGGCATGGAGGCACGCAGCGCTACGTACCTAGAGCCTGCGGCCTGGTGATCACGGCACGGGCAACGACGGTGGTCGCCGCGGCGGCGCTGATGGTGGCCATTGCTGTGGTGCTGTGCTGCTTGCCCTGCTGGTCCTAGCTGGAGAGTGTGTCTTGCTCAGGCCTTGGCTAGCGTGTGCTGGTCCGCTGGTGTCTCCTTTTTAAGGCGATACTATTGTAAAATATCGCGAGTCGAGGAAGCTGCGAATCATCTGGCATCACTAGGATTGGGTGAGGCACGAGATTGGTTGGTTATACTTCATCCATGGTTTATCCCGTCGTGGCCAATGGGCGTTTGCCTCGTGGACCCGCGGATTCTCCGATCAGAATATGTGGACGTCTGCACAGCGACTTTAGTTTAGCTGAGTGGTACTGGTATTTCAAGAGGAAAAATTGCAGCTTGCAGGTATTGGTGTAGCAAATTATGTGTAACTCGTACATCGTCATTTCGGCCGATGGTAACTTTTTTTGTCCGGTTGTAGGAATTTTTGGCCCTAGCTGATCTCTTTCGCCCTCTTAAAACTGAAACATACAAGTCATCCCATGATACTTTTCACAATGGTAGATACACTAAGCCTACCCGCTACCCAACTTGTTCAACATGTTCAAGTTGATCGACTACCGACATCTCAGTTCCTGCATTTTTCCTATTCTACCTTTGAGTACCTGGTTCCACACAAATAGGAATGTAATCGAATGGGATTTTTCCATCACCTTTTTTTCGTCGGTGGAGCCGGTTAGATAATGATCGGTTGAGGATTCAAATGTGGATACATTAGACCGCGAATTCAGAACAAAAATGGAGCATACTCGGGGTAGAAACAAAATTAATCAGATATGCACGCACTAAAACAGATCGCAAACCATACAAGCAAAAATACTATATAAAATGAGTTCAATAAAATACTCATAGAACAAATAATTATAACATGAAATAAATAATAAATATAACACGACATAAATAATATATATAACATGTCCTATACCATACTCGGGTGTCAAGTTCAAAATCATATATTCTTATTCGATTCCTTCAAAACGGACATGGATTGTTTCGCGGAAGTTATACAGTCCGTCTACATCCCGCAAGGCCTTAAACTATGTACGTCAGTAAACTTGTCACCACTTCAGCCAAACTCCCAATTTCTTTCTTATTTTAGTTCGTGAAACTCATTTAAGTGCGTTAGTTTTCTTAGCTGGATAATGGATTCGGCAAAACTAAGTAGACGGACTTAAACTCATTTAAGTGCGTTAGTTTTCTTAGCTGAGTATTAGATAATGGATTCGGCAAAATCACTCCGTGAGTGCACCATCAGCGAGATTTCCGTCTGTTACAACATTCTCTACGAGAAATTTTGCCTGGCTCCGGTGGTGTAGGGCGAGAACGGCACATGCTCTAGTGCTTATAGTCGTCGCCAAGTGGTCCAGTGACATATTTGTATTTTTTTTTTTACTTTTGGTTTTTTATACCTATGTTGACGATTATGAAGAGAAATAGCGATATTGCGCCTCTTTTCTGGAAACATGAAGCAAAAAAGAGGCTTTTGATGAATGCTTTTTCTGCAATCTGTTAATGTAGTATGTCGATGGCAAACATCATGTTGTGAACCATGTCTTTTGTGTAATACTTGTATTTTTTCGGAATCTACAGCTCAACCAAACACACCCTAAGTGTGATTGTCAACTTTGTATGCGTGTACATCTATTTCTTGCTCATGACGTGCTTTTCCACGCTTGATTGTTTTCCTGTTTGTCTATCAATCAAGATGGCTGTGGTGAATCTAGTACAGCCTCCTGTTTAGTATTTGTAGTGTACCTCCTATTCAAAATCTTTAGGTCCTGTCGGGGGGCTACCCGGTAGGGTCATGGTATGGTATAAGCAAGGTTCTAGGTGTGGGCCAGGATACAGTAAAAGCCGATATACCTGGATCTCAGAGGTGACCAGGGTGTGATGTTGGTGCAAACCGACATAGGCAAACCGAGATAATCCGGGCCAGAAGGAACCGAGGTACCATGCTGGTGCAAACCGGCATATGTTGACCGAGACTGGGGACCCGAGATAAGGGATCCGAGATATCATGACCGACATATGTATGTCGGTATCTTGTGTGTTCTCTTATGTGCAGGGAAGGTTATTCAGGAAAGGGAATCCGGCATATCCATGTCGGGTTACAGAGATGAGGCACCCTATGTCGGACGGAGGTCAGCGCTGCTGTCACATCCCGTCTGGCACGGGAGCGTCTGGCACGGAAGCGCCTGACACGGGAGCGTGCAGGAGGAGCAAGGTGACTGGTCTCCCCTCTGCTGACCAAGGACAGAGAGCAGGCTACGAGACAGGCATGGGCGTGCCATGTCCTATCTCTAGCAGAGGGTACATTCTAGGTGTGCAGGAGATGGGCATGTCACGTCCTGTCTCTGACAGGAGTGCCATCATGACATATCTTTGGCGTGGCTATAGTGCACCGCGAGGGGTACTTCCGTAACTCGGTTTAGCCTATAAATAGGGCTTCACCCCCTCCTGCGTGAGGGACGATGCATTGGGATTCATTTCCCCCCTCAGTTTCGTCTTCATCCTTGAGCTTTTCTCCATTGTTGAGATATACAGCTCGAGGAGCATCGTGTACTTGTGATACCTCGGATATATAGAGAGAGATAGGCAGGAGTAGGGGTGTTACCTCCTCACGAGGGCCCGAACCTGGGTAGATCGTGGTGTGTTCTTGTGTTTGTGTGCTTTTCTGTGTGTGCTTCTTAGCGCGCTAGCCCTCTCCCGGATCCACCAGCGTCCATCGGCCCCGCACTTTAGCAATCCTATGGCATCTGCCGTGATACCACCACGACAGTTGGCGCCCACCGTGGGGCCAGCAGCGGCGCTGGCTGGTGTGATCATCCGGACGGGTTCCATCATCGACTCCGTCGAGCGTGTCGTCTGCGGGCTCATCTGCAAGCTCGGCTCGCTGAACTTCATCAGTGACAATGCGGGATGCTTCGGCAGCAGGCCGTTCCCGACGAACGGCTGCCTCATCAGCTTCGGCGCCTTCGTGACCTACGTCGCCACCGAGGTTGTCTGCAAGTACCCCGAGCAGGTGCTTGTGGCCGAGGATCCTCCTGCTGTCTGCGCGGCTCGCGGCCGGCGTATCAATCGCCCCGGGGTCTGCGCCGAGGTAATGATGACAGGGTCTGTGGGTGATGCTGGCAAAGGCGATGCCGGCGCACCTGCTGCCAGGTCCACCAGAGCGGTGAAGCTGCCGCTGGAGAGGAGGCAGAACCTCGGCGACCAGGCCGGTACATCCCATGCACCGGTCAGGCAAGTCCCTCTCGAGGATATGATCGAGAAGCTGGCTGTGCCGGTAGCTACCGGTACAGATCCTGCTCTGGCGGAGGCCGAGTTGGAGTCGCAACGCCAGAGCTTGCATCAGGAGGCTCTCGCGATGGCCGAGATACGGAGGGAGTTCGGGATAACTCTCCGTGAGTATAACCAAGCGCATGTTTTAACCCCGGTAGCTGCTCGCCCTAGTCGCATAGAGGATGTGCGTAACAGGGGCAGAGGTCTCAATGCCGAGATTGCTAGAGATGGTAGATCTAGTTCCAGTAAGACTCCTAGTTACTTGTCGGTTGAAAAGCCGAAGTATAGTTCCCATGCTAAGACTCTTAGAGCTGCCGAGGCAGCAAGAGCCGAGTTGTCAGGCTTATCCGGAGAAGCTCTCCGTAGGCAGCAGGACCGAGTTAATGAGTTGGTAGCTGTAGCTACTCGGCAGAATGAGGCCTATCGCAAGGCTAACACAGTTGCAGGTGGGTCTGGGATTGTTCACTCGGCTAGGGGAGCTAGTGGGTCTAAGGGGCAAGCTTCATCACCGCATGACGGTGGAGGTCGGGACCGGAGTGTAAACTCCGGTAAGAATAAGCAGATGCAGGCGTATGATCCGGCATATGCCGGTAAATAGTTAGCCGGGCAAGGCAGTGTCGGCCGGGGTAAAAGCAATTCCGGTTCGGGTAATCCGAATGTCGGAAATTTCAACTCGGCTGGTCGAGGTCATCCACCTCGGTATCCGCCGCGAAATCCTGCCCAGCAGCCGCAAAGTGTTGCGCATATTCAGCAGCCACAAGGTGGTGGCCAGATGGCCGATCGTTATGATGATGGTTACTCGGCTATGGAGAAAGCCGGGTACCAGATATATGAAGGTGCACTGGGATCCCGGTTGGGACCTCGCCAGTTGTCACCAAATGATGCACGCTACAAGTTGGACATGATCTATATGTTCGAGATGCTAGAAGAGCAAGGTCCACCTGGCCCTGCATGCTTTGGACCTCAGATCATGAGGGAGCCACTGGTGCGACACTTTCAGTTGAGCCGAGGCTCAAAGACATATGACGGCAGCACTAAGCTGGAAGACTGGCTAACAGATTATGTGTCGGCAGTGCATATCGCGGGAGGAAACTACCGATGGGCGGTGAGGTATATCCCGCATATGTTGGAAGGGCCAGCCCAGATCTAGCTGAATAACTTGCGAGAGGGCAGTGTTGACTGCTGGCTGGACTTTGAAGAAGCATTTGTTAGCAACTTCTCCAGCACATACAAGAGACCGAATCGTCCTCAGCAGCTTGCGATGTGCAAGCAGAGGGATAATGAAACTGACCGGGATTACTTGACCCGGTGGAGTACTGTTCGCAATTCCTGTGAAGGAGTTGTGGATGCGCAGGCCATATCTTGGTTTGCCCAGGGATGCCGACACGGCTCCATGCTCTGGCAGAAGTTGCAGAGGGAGATGCCAGCCACCTTGGCCGAGACAATCCAGATTGCGGATAGATATGCACTGGGTGATCCGATGCAGCCCTTGCTGAACTCAGTGGAACCGAGTAGAAGATACCCGGTGAATAACAGACCCTTTTACTCATAAGGGCTCAATGTATGTATCTCGGTTTTCCTTTGAATAAAATATTGGCACTCCGAAAAGAAACTCGGGGACTGCCTTTGTCTATATGCATGTGTTTTATCTCTGTTTTATCTATGTTGTTCATACGACGAATGGTTTTGGGACCTCGTTTCAAAGTTCAAGTAATGTATACTATTTTGTTGTGATCTTGTGACTCGACTGACGAACGCCGAAATGGCAGTCAAGAGCAGAGGATATGGTATATGGTAAACATGAAAATGGACTCGAGGACTCGGTCCTAAAAAGATCTGACATATGTCATTTACTAACCCGGTTTTTCTTTCTTTTTCTTTATGTCGGATGACTCTGAATCTTACCTCAAATTTTTACAAGTACTGTATGCTATAATTTTGGTCTTGTGACTCGACTGTCGAACACCTAAATGGTAGACAAGAGCAGAGATTACTGAGTATAGTAAACAAGAAAGTAAACTCGGGGCTTGATGCAAAGTGATCCGGCATTAAGCCGTTTTCAATAAGGATAGCAAAGTGAAAGTAGCACTGCGAAATACTCAAGAGTATATTTACATCTGCATCCGGCATTCCGGGGATTTAATAGTTCATTTGGTAATAAGTTCAGGCAGCCGCAGTGGAGGAACTGGGGTCAGCGGACGCAGTCTCGGCGGTAGGAGAAGCTTCGGTTGTTGGAACAACCTCGGGTGTTGGAGTGGCTGCCGAGGCACCGGCAGTGTCGGTCGCAGTCGGCTTTGCAGTGTCAACTGCTCCGGCAGCAGCAGTCTCGGTTGCTCCGGCAGCAGCAGTCTCGGTTGCTCCGGCAGTGGCAGTGTCGGGAGCTTCAACCTCGATCTCCTCGTCAACGTCATCTTCCTCGTCATCTTCTTCATCCTCGTCATCTTCTTCATCCTCCGAGTAGGTTGGACCAGGAAGGAAATGTCGGGTGGGAGCATAGCTGACGAGGATATACCCTTCGGGTCCCCTATTATTGATATACCTGGTGCAGTCAAGACAAAGGCCCGCCTGGCGGCCCAGCAATTATTTCAAGCACAAGGGAAGGACTCCAAGTCGTAGTCTACTAGGACTCTTGTAAACCCTACCTGGCTCCCTTTATAAAGCTAGGCAGGGGCACCCCCATAGGGAGATCCAGACACAATTAGACATAGCATACACGACATAGCATAGAGAAGCCACGTCTCACCTCCACAATCGCCATCACGACCACCATGTAACCTCATATATGATCATAATCAGACAAGCAGGAGTAGGTCTTTACCTCACAATGAGGGGCCGAATCTGGGTAAATCCTTGCTTGTCAGCCGTCCGATACTACCAGCGCGCACATCTTCTCCCTCATAATCTATCTGGGGTACTCGACTCTGGGATTGCCGGGGGCGCACCTCGACAATTGGCGCCGTCTATGGGAAGAACGCGTGCTGGATCGTGGTTTCGGCAGCTCCATCATCTTCATCGACAAATCTTCATAGACAAAAGCGACCAGGTCGCATCTAGCGGCGATGTTCTGTACATAGCAGATCCAATCTACATCACAACCCAGGCGACGCGATCAAATTCATCGTCAAACAAACAGTCGACGGCTTCGTCGAGCTACGGCAGCGTCCTGCGCACGGATCCACGTACGATCCAATCTTCATCAAACAGGGTGGCGGCCATATTGCTCCGGATCGTACGCTTCGACGCAATCAAATTCGACATCAACAAACAGCCGACGATTCTGTCGGGTGACGGCGACCAAGACGATCCGATCTACATCAACGATGGCGGCGTCTCGTCATATTGGCAGTTCGATCGGAATCGCGATCGGCAAAGCAATACGCCAACTCGCCGAGTTCAACATCGGCAAAATCCCGTCGCTGGGTCAAAAGGAGAAGGCGGCCAGCACATGCGTGACGTACATAAAAACAATTCGAGTGCTACTAGCGATCGTCGAAGTCCTTACGGGCGCAAGCTGAGGCAGCCTCTAAGCCCGGCAGCAGGAAGTGCATGCAGCACGGCTCCCAAGAGTATAGATCATACGCATTGACGCGAAGAGACTCAAGTCCGATCAAGCAAGTCATGAGCAGTCGAAGGACGTTCGGATGCCACAGTTGCCGATCTCGGATGCCGGCGCTGTGTGCCAAACAAGAAATCAGCACAATCCCAATTTACGAACCATGGCCATCATGTGATCAACATCAAAAAATCAAGCTCAGCTTGGCCCACGACAAACGCGACTTCCGCCGCCAGCCTAATCAACATCGCGACCATCATCGACTCGTGTGCCGTGGTCGACTCCAACCTCGCTGCAATAAGATCAGATCTCCCAAAACTTCAATCTCTCTCCTTAATTGTCATATTTTATTAATTTCATTGGCTAATGTTCTTTTTACATGCATGGTCTGATCGGAGGATCAAAACAAGAAGCAAGCAACGATCTATCCCGCTACTCGCATGCATCAATCACGTGCATGGATTTCGCGACCGGCGTGCTAGCATGGATTTGTCGGCGCGAGTACTAATCAAGTAATCAGCTTCCAACAATCGAGTACCACGACCATCGCGATCGACTCCAACCTCGACGACCTTCGACTCCAAACTCGCCACGGCTGCGTCGACTGCCGTCATCGACTCCACCTCCACCGCGAAAAATTTCGACTGCCCCAGCTTCGTCGACAGCGCATGAAGAAACGACGCCCCTGCTACGATCATACTCGGCTCGTCACGGCGCGTCTCCTTAGACAGCTCCATCTCGCTCGCAACGCTACGAACAAATAGAAGCTCCAAACATCGTCGACCCACTGCGGAATCTTCCACAACTCGAGCACCACGACCGGGATCAACATCAGCACACAAAGCCCGCTCCCTACACGTACCCTCGGGGGCTGGCACTCGACATCAACAAGGACATCAACTTTGACTCCGTGCACCCGATAGACCATCGACTCGAGAAGAGGGAAGCATTTGCACTCGCACCCAAGACTCGAGGGCTGGCGATTCCTCATATACGACAGAACAAATACATCATCACACTCGACAAGGCGACTCTAGTGTCTTCGTCGACTCAGCATCATCGACCACGACATCAACTTCATCGCTGCACTCGACAGGCGACTCGAGTGCCGTCGTCGACTCCACACACTCGACAAGGCGACACCCGTGACTTCTTCGACTCCACATACTCGATTCCGCCTCCGACACTCGGGGGCTGGCGCTTCGTCATCAACGACAAACACCAACAGTCTACAGATTTCCATCGCTCATGAACAGCTAAGTCAGTTTCATATTTTATTTTTTCAATTATAAACCTGCTCTGGTTGCATCCAACACTCGAAGGCTGGCGCTTCTCGACCCCGCCGTGTAAGATCCAAATTTTTAGAATTTGGATGTCTCATATCATTCATATGCATTTGCATCATATAGTATTGCATGTGCATTATTTCATGTCCATTGCATTTCACGTACTAAATAAACACAACCAGCATCACAACTTAAATTCACAAATCAATAGATCAATTCTTATTTTTATAATTGTATGTGTGCATAATAAGCACCCAAATTATTTTCGGTATAGTACGTGTGATAGATAGAGCAAATCAACTTAAAGCATAGGTCTGAAGAGGCAGTACGTGTACCACGTACATGTACTGGGTAGACAGAGAAGTAGCAGACGTAGAACTTTTAGCCAAGGGAGACCACGACTGAATTTTTCCTTCCTCTCACCTCACGTTCAGTTTATTTCTCTCTTGCTGATCGTTCCTTCTATTCTGAACGCACTGCACGGCACACCAGCCTTCACCTTTGTTTTCTGAACCACGTTTCTGTTTCTGAACCGAACACGGAAACGACTCCAGAAAACGTACGTAGCCTTGCCGAACTACTTCCCAGAAGATCTCCAATTCCCGTTCGACTGGCTATCTCCTCGCCACCTAAACCCTCATACATATATATATATCTCCTTGACAACGTCTTTCCGTTTTTCCCACAAGCCCCGAAACCCTGCCGCCACAAATCGATCTACGTATCAACGCCGCCGTTCTTCGCTTCGGTGAAGGTTGCTCATCGGATTGTCGTCGCCCCGAGACTCTTCTCTTCCTGTTAACCTTTGTATCCTTGTCTATGCACCTCTCTAATTCCGTTTTCCACACAAACCAGAGACGGCAGCGGGAGTTCGTCGAGTTTGTTCATCGCCGGAGTTGGAGCTGTGAGAGCACGACGCTGTTGCCGGGAACCTTCGAGAGACTGCTGTCAAGACCGCCGCGGAGTATCACGGTGAGTAGCTGATTCATTAGGTTTTCCTCTCGAGTTGTGTAGCCATCCGAGCACCGCCGAACATCGTCGCCGAGACCAGCCGAGCTGCCACTACTGGTATGCTTCGATCGCACCAGGGAAGATACACAGTAGCCGTCCGATCTGGATTAGATGGTTTAGATTAGATTCAGTTAAAGGGGTGCCAGCAAATCACAGGCTGCCGTGTGGCAAGTTATCTGTGAACTCGAGTTAGAAAACAGCCTATGTTTTAATTTTGTAAAATTCATATCTATTAATCTACATGTCAGAAAATTATGTTCTTTATACCGTTGGATTCAGAAATTTGAGTAGAATCTATTTCTGCAATAAAAACGCATGTGTACAGAACCTATAATACCCTTAAAAAATTATACTTGTTAATCACTTTAAATCTCATATTGCATTGTTTTAGTTGCATATGCATCATCTGACCAGAGAACAAAATTTGACAACAGAGGTGTGATATTAATTTGACATGCATACATATGTGCATTCTTGTTCTGTATTGTTTTGTTTTCTTATTGTGATGTATCGAATCGTGTAGATTGTGCGGAGTGCAACGGTTGTGACTGTGACAAGTGTTTGAACGACAACAATCAAGGCAAGTGTGCTTTTACCATGAATGTCCCATTATTTTGCTATGCACAATTTAGAGTATTTTTTTTAGAATTGCATGTGTAGGATTATATATAATATGCTATGCTATGAAAACCCAAGTAGGATAGCCATATGTTTCCAATCCATGACAATTGAATATTGTCCTCTTGATGCCAATCGTAAGATTAGATTATGCTTAGCAAATGCTTAGTTATCCGGGGTTGTGGCATCATACTATGAAAATGATTTTTAAATTGTTGCTATTTTGTTATTAAATGAAAACAACTTTAATTAATCAATCATCTTGGCGGATTGCTAGAATGGTCATCGGAGTGTGCTGCAAGGTGGGGATTGCCGCCCAGGTTACAGAGAATAGATTTGGTTGCTTGTTTGGTAGTTTCCGTGTACAGCCGTATGTCAACATTATGTATGGGCAGTTGACGGAACCTAGTAAGTTATAGAACCTCGAGCCCGTCGTGACTAGCAGATGTAGCGTATAGTAGGTTGTACCGGTCCGCAGGTGGTTTGAGGTTTTATTTCCCAAAAGTTCTGTCTTGGTCTTCTCCCAACCTTTATACAAACTGTGTGTTTTGGTAAACGGGGCTGACTGGGTCTTACGGGTAAAGTGTACAAAGCTCTCGAGAGTCTAAAAAACTAAGATCTTAGCCATGTCCCTGGCATTGGACAATTTGAACAGCTAGGCTTGTGATCATGTCGATTTCTCATTCATTCCAATTTGTAATTTATTAAAACTTGTGGTTGAACCAATGGGTAGGAGCACCTGTTGTCATACTGAGTGTCCTTTGAATATTATTGAAAACTATGTTTTATCAAATGATAGGATAAAACTTATTGCTTTTCGCAAAATAGCCTAAACTCCACCTAGCCAAATATGCATGTAGAAGCTAGGTATTAAAAAACAACATTTCTTTTTGCACATCTTGCCAATACAATTCAATTGTATTGACCAGTCGTTGTTTCTGGCTGTAACTCACCGTTGCAGGTATTTCCGATTCCGAGTGACGACGCAGTAGGTCACGAGACTCCACTCGACATGTTTTCGCCTGTGGCACATCTAGATGGAGCTTTTCATTTATTTGCTTTCGCTGTTATTCGCTACTTGATATTTATTTGAGCTAGCTATGAGCTATGCAATTTGTTATAAAGAATTATATTTCTGGATCATTTCGTTGTAATAATGATGCACTTGAATTCTCTGTTATTCATTTGGAACCATGTGTGCTAGCGAGTCGATCCAGGGACTAGCACAATACATGGGATACAACCTTTACCGGGTCGTATCGCTTTAGGTGGTATCAGAGCAGTGTGTTGACTGTAGGATCGTGACCTAGGAAAAATGGAATAGGAAAAGCCTTGCATAGGATTGAAATTACTTTTATCCCTCTTGTATTTATCTTTTCATTTCAATCTCGTATGCTTATCAATTTCGAAATTCTCACACTTTCCTCTTTTAAATGTAGATGGCAGAGTACCCTGAGACTGCGTACCCTGGGTTGTTGTCTGAGCACCTTTTTGGGAGGCAGCTATTTGAAGTGGTGGAGCAGCTACGCCTTCCCCAGCCTCACTTCAGGGGAAGAAAATTACCTGGACAAGAAAGATGGGAAATACGTACCATAATGGTAGCTGATGCCACGACACCAGGCTTTGAGTCATTGGACTACACCACGTACCATCCAACCTGGGGAAGAGGAGTTGATTCGGCTATGTTGCACCTCATGTCTAGCCTCTTAGAAACTCACCGTGGAGACCTTCCGCCAAATTCTGAATTTCGTGACTTTGGAAGGCGAAATGAGCAGGGGAATGTGTACGTTTCACCGGGAGATAGAATGGATAAATCCACGACTCAGAAGCACTTGCAGGATACGGAGTTCTATATCACCATCCTGGAGAGGGAAGTGAACATGGAAGGGGCGAAAAATGACCAGGCCATGGCGGTCATACACGCGCAGACCCAGGAGATTCAGACGCTGGAAACCGTCGCAGGACTACTGGAGCAACACCGCCACAATCTGCAGCTACAGAACGCCGTGAAGGACGCGCAAATCGCAGCACTCCAAGCACAAGTCGCAGCTCTTCAAGCACAGATCAATCCACCTCCGCCACCGCCCGACGACGACGCCGGCGACAATGATGATGGAAACGACGGCGACGACGACGACGACGACCCCGACGGCGACAACGACGACGACGACAGCGATGACGACGCTGATGATGGAGGAGATGAAGCTGCACAGGCGCAAGATGATGGTGGAGAAGAGGAGGATCCTGAGGAGATAATCCACTACATCTCTAGTGACGAGGAAGACACTCCAGCAAGGAACACTCGTTCCAGGAAACGCACGCGCATGAGTGCCCGGGGCTACGTCCAGCTTTTCAAGCGTTAGATAGAGAGACCACCAATATTCTATTAGGAAATTCGAAATTGTGTCAAGTGTTGATCGTACCAATTTATGTGGTACGGCGATGCTAGCTTTCGCGTATTTAAATTTTTGCAAACTTTAAATCATTAGGATTTTCGAGTGAAATTATACTCTATTTTCATGAATTATATTAAAGGGTTTGGTTTGATTTTAATATTGATTGATGAGTGCTGTTTGATCATGCATGTCACGTATGGGTAATTTTTTTTCTATAGTCCTTTTTCCGTCTAAAACTTATCTATGCTAATCCAACAGATGCCTCCCCGTCGCAACCCCAACCACAACAACAACAATGAGAATAATAACAACAATGAGTTCCAGCAATTGATGGCCGCACAAGCTCAGTTCATGCAGGTCATGACGCAGTTCATGCAGAACAACCACCAGAACAACAACAACAACAACAATCCACCTCCACATGTGGACATGCTCACAAGGTTTCTGAGGTTGAGGCCTGCAAAATTTTCTACTGCACCTGATCCAATGGCGGCACTTGATTGGCTGCGTTCCGTGAACAAAGACCTAGTAACTGTGGGGTGCAATGATGCCGAGAAAGTGAGGTATGCCGCTCATTTGCTTGAAGGACCAGCTGCTACTTGGTGGGATAATTTTCAGATAACCCATCCCATTGCTGAAGTTACTTGGGAAATGTTTGAAGAGGGATTCGGCAACGCTCATGTTTCCTCCGGTGTTATGACCTTGAAGAGGAGGGAATTCCGCAACCTGCGACAGAACCATCGTACTGTCACCGAGTACATTACTGCTTTCGGTGATCTGGCTCGCTATGCTCCAGAAGATGTGGATACCGATGCCAAGAGGCGTGAGAGGTTCATGGATGGTCTAAATGATGAGCTCGCCGTTCAGTTGTCAGTTGTTTACGCTCCAAATTTTCAGTCCCTGATGGATAAAGCTGTGATACTAGAGAGCAAGCAGAAGCAGGCGGAAAATCGCAAGAGGAAGTACAACAATGGCAGCCACAACTCCGGACCAAGTCAGAAGATCCGTACTCACAATGATGGAAATAATAGTACTGGTTATCATAGGAGTGGCGGAAATGGACACAACCACCGTGGGGAAATGGACATCAGCATAATGGAGGAAATGGCCACCACCACAATGGCCACAGGGGCAGCAACCATGGGAGAGGAAACAGCCACAACAATGGAGGCAGTAGCCATAACCGCAACAACAACCATACTGGCAGGAGGGATATCAGTCAAGTTGAGTGTTTTAAGTGTAAGAAAACAGGGCACTATGCTACCGAGTGTCCTGAGAAGAAGAGTGATGATGGGACCAAACCAAATCCATTCCAGAAGGCAACGGTGAACCATGTGAATGTGGAAGAAGTTTATGATGAGCCTGACATGGTGATTGGTAAGTTCCCAGTTAATTCGTGCACCGCACTCGTACTTTTTGATACTGGAGCATCATTATCATTCATATCAAGGGGGTTTGTTGACAAAAATAAGTTAGCCACACAAACACTTAAGGAAACCATTTTAGTAAACTCCCCTGGCGGTGAAATGGTAGCAAGGACGGGATGTCATCAATTGGACTTAGAAATTGGTGCTTATCATTTCCCAATTGACCTCATTGTATTGGAGTCACAAGGCTTAGACGTAATTATAGGTATGGATTGGATGGCCAAATATGATGGTCAAATAGACTGTGCACTACGTGCTATTACACTCAAGGCACCAGAGGGAAGAAAGATCAGGTATAGGTCTACACATAAATTTGGAGAAGCCAAGTTAAATTCTCTTAAGGGGGTTAGCCTGCAGGAAGTACGCATAGTGAAGGAATACGCCGATGTATTTCCGGATGAGTTACCGGAAATGCCACCCGATAGGGATATCGAGTTTGTCATAGACTTGATACCGGGAACCGGACCTATAGCCAAGCGACCATACAAGATGGACGTAGAAGAGTTGAAGGAGCTGAAAAAGCAACTGAAGGAACAATTAGGTAAAGGTTTCATACAGCGGAGTTGTTCGCCTTGGGGAGCTCCAGTTTTATTTGTGGAGAAGAAAGACTCGACGCAACGTCTAGTTATGGATTTTCGTTCGCTTAATGAGGTGACAATTAAGAATAAATACCCGCTGCCCAATATAAATGATTTATTTGATCAGTTGAGAGGAGCTAGCATATTCTCCAAGATCGATCTCCGATCGGGATACCATCAACTGAAGATTCGGAAGGAAGATATTCCCAAGACCGCCTTTATCACGAGGTATGGTCTATATGAGTACACGGTTATGCCATTTGGATTAACTAATGCTCCATCTTATTTCATGAGCATGATGAACAACGTTTTCATGGAATTCATGGACAAATTCGTTGTGGTATTTATTGATGACATTCTAGTGTACTCAAAGAATGAAGAAGAGCATGAAGAACATTTGCGTTTAATTCTGGAGAAGCTTAGAGAGCACAAATTATATGCAAAGTTCAGTAAATGCGAGTTTTGGCTGAAAACCGTGGGTTTTCTTGGACACATAGTATCAGGAGATGGGATTGCAGTGGATCCGGCCAAAGTTTCAGCGGTAACCGACTGGGAGTCGCCACAATCAGTGAAGGATATCCGGAGTTTCTTAGGACTTGCCGGTTATTATCGAAGGTTTATTGAAAACTTCTCCAAAATAGCAAAGCCAATGACAGAATTGCTAAAGAAGGAAAAGAAATTCGTTTGGAGTGAGGACTGTGAGGCTAGTTTTCAGGAATTAAAACGACGACTAGTTACAGCGCCAGTTTTATGCTTGCCGGATATTCAGAAAATTTTCCAAGTGTATTGCGACGCTTCTCGTCAAGGACTTGGGAGCGTATTGATGCAAGAAGGAGAGTAGTGGCATACGCCTCAAGACAGCTCAAAACTCACGAGAGAAATTACCCCATGCATGATCTGGAGCTTGCTTCTGTCGTCCATGCTCTAAAAACGTGGAGACACTATTTAATGGGCAAGCGTTGTGATGTGTTTACTGATCACAAGAGTCTGAAATATATTTTCACACAGAAGGATTTAAATCTGAGGCAAAGTAGGTGGCTGGAGTTAATTAAAGATTATGATATGAATTTGCAATACCATCCCGGTAAAGCAAATGTGGTTGCTGATGCTTTAAGTCGAAAAGCATATGTGAATGGACTCACGTTGGGAATTACCTCCTGATTTGTGTGAGCAGTTTAAAATCTGAGATTAGAGATAGTTCCTGAGGGATATTTAGCGTCGCTTGAGGTGAAGCCAACACTGCTGGACAGAATTAGAGAGGCACAAAAGGATGACGATGAGATGAAACATATAAGGGCAAAGATGAGCGAGGGCAAGTTTGAAGATTTCCGCGAAGATGAAGAAGGAACGCTATGGTTTGGGAAGCGAGTGTGCGTACCAAAGGATGCTGAAATCAGGAAATTAATTTTCCAAGAGGCACATGACTCGCCGTATTCTATTCATCCGGGCAACACAAAAATGTATATGGATTTGAAGGAGAGGTTCTGGTGGTCTAATATGAAGAGAGACATTGCAGAATACATTGCGATGTGTGACGTATGCAAGAGAGTAAAAGTTGAACACCAGAAACCAGCAGGCTTGCTGAAGCCCTTGCCGATACCAGATTGGAAGTGGGACATAATTGGAATGGATTTTATTACGGGGTTACCCAAGACAAAATCTGGATATGATTCTATTTGGGTAGTGGTTGATCATCTGACCAAAGTAGCACATTTTATACCCGTGAAGACTACATATACGAGTGCCAAGTTAGCTAAGTTGTACATGGACAAAATCGTTTGTTTGCATGGAGTTCCCAAGGGCATTGTATCGGACAGAGGTACACAGTTTACGTCACACTTTTGGCGTCAACTACATGAGTCATTGGGAACTAGATTAGAGTTTAGTACGGCTTATCATCCGCAGACGGACGGACAGACTGAAAGGGTGAACCAAATTTTGGAGGACATGTTGAGAGCATGCGCACTAGACTATGGGTCGAGTTGGGATGAAAATTTACCGTATGCAGAATTTTCATACAACAATAGCTATCAATCTAGCATTGAGATGTCGCCGTTTGAGGCATTATATGGAAAGAAGTGCAGAACACCACTAATGTGGGATGGTGTTGGTGAACGGAGCTTTTTGGACCTGATCTTATCAAGGACGCGGAGGAGAAAGTCAGATTAATCCGGGACAGATTAAAGATCGCGCAGTCTAGACAGAAAAGTTATGCCGATTCTAAACGTCGGGAGGTGATATATGAAGTCGGTGATAGAGCATATCTCAGAGTATCACCACTACGTGGTGTCAAGCGTTTTGGAATCAAAGGGAAATTAGCACCGCGATTTGTAGGACCGTACAAGGTTTTGGCACGTAAAGGAGAGGTCGCTTATCAGCTAGAGTTGCCGGAAGTTCTGTCAAATGTGCATGATGTATTCCACGTTTCTCAACTAAAGAAGTGCCACCCGGAGATGGCAGACACACCATTGAGAGATACAGTTCCACTCGATGAGGTTCAGTTGGAGAGTGATCTCACTTACGAGGAGAAGCCCGTCAAAATTTAGAGACAGCAGAGAGGTTTACTCGCACCAAGACAATCAAGTTCTATAAAGTTCAGTGGAGCCACCACACCGAGGAGGAAGCGACATGGGAGCGAGAAGATGATCTCCGAGAACACCATCCACACCTATTTGCTAGCCAATCCGAATCTCGAGGGCGAGATTCATCTTAAGGGGGTTAGTCTTGTAACATCCCAATTTTTAGAATTTGGATGTCTCATATCATTCATATGCATTTGCATCATATAGTATTGCATGTGCATTATTTCATGTCCATTGCATTTCACGTACTAAATAAACACAACCAGCATCACAACTTAAATTCACAAATCAATAGATCAATTCTTATTTTTATAATTGTATGTGTGCATATAAGCACCCAAATTATTTTCTGTATAGTACGTGTGATAGATAGAGCAAATCAACTTAAAGCATAGGTCTGAAGAGGCAGTACATGTACCATGTACATGTACTGGGTAGACAGAGAAGTAGCAGACGTAGAACTTTTAGCCAAGGGAGACCACGACTGAATTTTTCCTTCCTCTCACCTCACGTTCAGTTTTTTCTCTCTTGCTGATCGTTCCTTCTATTCTGAACGCACTGCACGGCACACCAGCCTTCACCTTTGTTTTCTGAACCACGTTTCTGTTTCTGAACCGAACACGGAAACGACTCCAGAAAACGTACGTAGCTTGCCGAACTACTTCCCAGAAGATCTCCAATTCCCGTTCGACTGGCTATCTCCTCGCCACCTAAACCCTCATATATATATATATATATATCTCCTTGACAACGTCTTTCCGTTTTTCCCACAAGCCCCGAAACCCTGCCGCCACAAATCGATCTACGTATCAACGCCGCCGTTCTTCGCTTCGGTGAAGGTTGCTCATCGGATTGTCGTCGCCCCGAGACTCTTCTCTTCCTGTTAACCTTTGTATCCTTGTCTATGCACCTCTCTAATTCCGTTTTCCACACAAACCAGAGACGGCAGCGGAGTTCGTCGAGTTTGTTCATCGCCGGAGTTGGAGCTGTGAGAGCACGACGCTGTTGCCGGGAACCTTCGAGAGACTGCTGTCAAGACCGCCGCGGAGTATCACGGTGAGTAGCTGATTCATTAGGTTTTCCTCTCGAGTTGTGTAGCCATCCGAGCACCGCCGAACATCGTCGCCGAGACCAGCCGAGCTGCCACTACTGGTATGCTTCGATCGCACCAGGGAAGATACACAGTAGCCGTCCGATCTGGATTAGATGGTTTAGATTAGATTCAGTTAAAGGGGTGCCAGCAAATCACAGGCTGCCGTGTGGCAAGTTATCTGTGAACTCGAGTTAGAAAACAGCCTATGTTTTAATTTTGTAAAATTCATATCTATTAATCTACATGTCAGAAAATTATGTTCTTTATACCGTTGGATTCAGAAATTTGAGTAGAATCTATTTCTGCAATAAAAACGCATGTGTACAGAACCTATAATACCCTTAAAAAATTATACTTGTTAATCACTTTAAATCTCATATTGCATTGTTTTAGTTGCATATGTATCATCTGACCAGAGAACAAAATTTGACAACAGAGGTGTGATATTAATTTGACATGCATACATATGTGCATTCTTGTTCTGTATTGTTTTGTTTTCTTATTGTGATGTATCGAATCGTGTAGATTGTGCGGAGTGCAACGGTTGTGACTGTGACGAGTGTTTGAACGACAACAATCAAGGCAAGTGTGCTTTTACCATGAATGTCCCATTATTTTGCTATGCATAATTTAGAGTATTTTTTTTTGAATTGCATGTGTAGGATTATATATAATATGCTATGCTATGAAAACCCAAGTAGGATAGCCATATGTTTCCAATCCATGACAATTGAATATTGTCCTCTTGATGCCAATCGTAAGATTAGATTATGCTTAGCAAATGCTTAGTTATCCGGGGTTGTGGCATCATACTATGAAAATGATTTTTAAATTGTTGCTATTTTGTTATTAAATGAAAACAACTTTAATTAATCAATCATCTGGGCGGATTGCTAGAATGGTCATCGGAGTGTGCTGCAAGGTGGGGATTGCCGCCCAGGTTACAGAGAATAGATTTGGTTGCTTGTTTGGTAGTTTCCGTGTACAGCCGTATGTCAACATTATGTATGGGCAGTTGACGAAACCTAGTAAGTTATAGAACCTCGAGCCGTCGTGACTAGCAGATGTAGCGTATAGTAGGTTGTACCGGTCCGCAGGTGGTTTGAGGTTTTATTTCCCAAAAGTTCTGTCTTGGTCTTCTCCCAACCTTTATACAAACTGTGTGTTTTGGTAAACGGGGCTGACTGGGTCTTACGGGTAAAGTGTACAAAGCTCTCGAGAGTCTAAAAAACTAAGATCTTAGCCATGTCCCTGGCATTGGACAATTTGAACAGCTAGGCTTGTGATCATGTCGATTTCTCATTCATTCCAATTTGTAATTTATTAAAACTTGTGGTTGAACCAATGGGTAGGAGCACCTGTTGTCATACTGAGTGTCCTTTGAATATTATTGAAAACTATGTTTTATCAAATGATAGGATAAAACTTATTGCTTTTCGCAAAATAGCCTAAACTCCACCTAGCCAAATATGCATGTAGAAGCTAGGTATTAAAAAACAACATTTCTTTTTGCACATCTTGCCAATACAATTCAATTGTATTGACCAGTCGTTGTTTCTGGCTGTAACTCACCGTTGCAGGTATTTCCGATTCCGAGTGACGACGCAATAGGTCACGAGACTCCACTCGACATGTTTTCGCCTGTGGCACATCTAGATGGAGCTTTTCATTTATTTGCTTTCGCTGTTATTCGCTACTTGATATTTATTTGAGCTAGCTATGAGCTATGCAATTTGTAATAAAGAATTATATTTCTGGATCATTTCGTTGTAATAATGATGCACCTGAATTCTCTGTTATTCATTTGGAACCATGTGTGCTAGCGAGTCGATCCAGGGACTAGCACAATACATGGGATACAACCTTTACCGGGTCGTATCGCTTCACGCCGCGTCGACTCCGTTCCGCCGCGTCGACTGACCAAGCAAGCACAACACCCGCCGCGTCGACTCCGTTCCGCCGCGTCGACTGACCAAGCAAGCACAACACCCGCCGCGTTGACTCCGGTCCGCCGCGTCAACCTCTTCGCCGCACACCTCCGCCGTGTCGACTTCGATCCGCCGCGTCGACTTCTTCCGACTAGACACTGCAAGCCTTGGCCGCACCCGCGCACTCGGGGGCTGCGCCGCACAAGTTAAAGAAAATATGCAAACATCGGACACACCCGAATGCTCGGGGGCTGCGCTGTGCAAAGTCAAACTTCATAATTCGCTTGGCCGCACCCGATGCTCGGGGGCTGCGCCGCACAGGTCGTAATAAATAATCCAAAACCGGTCACTTGACCTCCTCGTTGATTTCGAAGATGAAAATCAAACTGAGACAAATTGGTCACTCGACCGTTTCATAGAAAAGGAGCGGATCAAAATTTTATTGACTGCTGCAAAAGATTCAAAGCTTTGAGATTATCCTCAACTGCAAGCAATTAAGCATAATCTCGGGGGCTACTCCCATCGGGAGCGCTGCCGCGCACCCGATAAAAACTACGATCAAAGACATTAAGTCATCCAGAACAAGCAATCGAAACTCACTTGACAATTAGGAGGGCACTCGCCATTGGCTCGAGTGCTGCGGATATGGCAAATATCTACGCCAGCAGGCGCAAAGATTGGAGCACTCACAAAATACTCGACAACAGCAAAATGAAAGCAAATTCGCCTCGGCCGCACCCGACACTCGGGGGCTGCGCCGCACAGGCCGTAGCAAATTCGCCTCGGCCGTACCCGGCACTCGGGGGCTGTGCCGCGCAGGTGGTAACAAGTTCTCCTGGCAGCACCCGATACTCGGAAGGGCACTCGCCACCGGTTCGAGTGTTGCACAACTGAAAATATCTATGCCACACGGCACGAAGACTGAAGCACTCGAAGGATAATCGACAACAACAAAAAGGAAGACAAATTGAGCCTATGCACAACTACAAATAGTTGCACATAGCCTCGGGGGCTACTCCCATCGGGAGCGCTGTCGCGCACCCGATAGATTTCAAAAGCAAAATATTTCGATTGACAAAAGCAACACAGATAAATGATTTGAGATTGTCCTCTATTGCAAGACAATAAACCACAATCTCGGAGGCTACTCCCATGGGAGCGCTGTCGCGCTCCCATAGATTTCAAAAGAATGTAAGAAATTCACTCGACCACGGACTCGACTAAATGCATTAAGTATTTCACAAAACCAAAGAATCATACTTCATAAATTCCCGGACTATGGCAATCGCCGATGTTTCGGATGCTGCATACGCAAATGCAAAGGTAAGACCCGCCAAGCAATCGAGCTGGGCCGAGGGACGCTCCAACAGTGTTTTCCCTTGAATTATCCCGTGTCAACAGACAAGATGAAAATCCTGACGGACGCGTTAGGTATCAAAAGTTAAACTGCAGAACGAGTCAGTAAGACCTACAACGGCCTGAGTCGGGTCTGTCCAGTATGTTCCAGCTTCGAGTCCGGGGACTCGAACCTGATTGAAGGCTAGTATGGTTTCGCCCGAATGTGCGGTTAACTGAGCTCGATCTTCGAGTGAATCAGGCCTACTATGTCAATATCCCTAGGCAAAAGCTTCAAAAGTGTTCCAGGTTCGAGTCTGGGGACTCGAGTCTGATTGAAGGCTAGTATGGTTTCGCCCGAATGTGCGGTTAACTGAGCTCGATCTTCGAGTGAATCAGGCCTACTATGTCAATATCCCTAGGCAAAAGCTTCAAAAGTGTTCCAGGTTCGAGTCCGGGGACTCGAATCTGAATGAAGGCTAGTATGGTTTCGCCCGAATGTGCGGTTAACTGAGCTCGATTTGCGAATGAATCAGGCCTGCTAAGTCATAATCCCTAGGCAAAATAAACAAAGCATTAGTCGACGTCTTTCCGACTCAGCATGCACAATCGAGGCATTCTCGACTCAAAAATACATAACAAAGTTCATGCAAAACATCAATCGACGAATTACCGAGTCAAAAGTATCAGAAAATGCGGCATGCGAAAACTGAGCCCAAGTTGAGAACATCCTTGGACAGCTTCATCGATTACTCCCATCGGGAGGGCACTCGCCGCTGGCTCGAGTGCAAATGATTTTCCTCAAAACCGGGTTTTTCATTACTCATACTGGATTTATCAAAGTTGGATTTTCTATAGCTCGTATGGGATTTATCAAAGTTGGATTTTCTATAGCTCGTATGGGATTTATCAAAGTTGGAATTTTCATTGCTCGTATTGGATTTATCAAAGTTGGATTTTTCATTGCTCATATTGGATTTATCAAAATTGGGGTTTTTCATTGCTCATATTGGATTTATCAAAGTCGGGTTCTCTATAGCCCGCACGGATTTATCAAAGTCGGGTTTTCTATAGCCCGCACGGATTTATCAAAGTCGGGTTCTCTATAGCCCGCACCGGATTTATTATTATTGGATTTCATACACTGGATTTCTCAAATCATGGCTAATACGTTCATCACATGGGCATCAACATTCTCAGCGCACCTACTCAACATACTGTTATGAGTCTCTACTCGATTCTTCGAATCGACCAGACACTCGGGGGCTAGTGACGAGGATATACCCTTCGGGTCCCCTATTATTGGTATACCTGGTGCAGTCAAGACAAAGGCCCGCCTGGCGGCCCAGCAATTACTTCAAGCACAAGGCAACGACTCCAAGTCGTAGTCTACTAGGACTCTTGTAAACCCTACTTGGCTCCCTTTATAAAGCCAGGCAGGGGCACCCCCATAGGGAGATCCAGACACAATTAGATATAGCATACACGGCATAGCATAGAGAAGCCACGTCTCACCTCCACAATCGCCATCACGGCCACCATGTAACCTCATATATGATCATAATCAGACAAGCAGGAGTAGGTCTTTACCTCACAATGAGGGGCCGAACCTGGGTAAATCCTTGCTTGTCAGCCGTCTGATACTACCAGCGCGCACATCTTCTCCCTCATAATCTACCTGGGGTACTCGACTCTGGGATTGCCGGGGGCGCACCTCGACAATAGCTGGCCATGAAGGAGGCTGCCTCCTTGCGGCTTGCGATAAGTGTCGGCTCTGAAGTCCATTTTGAGCCTTGGCGCAGGGACCGCACGGCATCAAGGTTGATGTCCTCATACCAGGATAGCACAAATGTCAGGGCTTGATCAGCCCCGGCGTGAGTCGTAGAGGATTTCCACTCTCAGACCCTGGTCTCGGCCCCCGACAGGCACTTGGACAATTCTTCAATGCTAACTGGAGGCTGAGATCCTGGCCATAAGGCTCGGTAAGCTCGGATGCCAGCATCAAGAAGATCGATACCAATGGCCTTCAGAGGAGAAATGCGAGCGTTCAGAGCGGTCAGGTGATTTTCAATATCCCATTCCTCCGAGATTGGGCCAGCTTCTGCTCTTTTTGCTCGTGCCCTGCAGACAGTGTTGACTGCAGCGGCCTTGGAATGAGAGAAGTGATCTGAAGATAGAAAAGCTATCACCGAATTGAGTTATATACCGGCATATATTTAATGTCGGTACAAGTAATAGAAGCAAAAATAAAGGACAAAGGAAACTTACTGTCCATCTCCTTGTTAAGCCGGGTGAGCTCGCCAAGCCAGATATCACATTTTGCCTTGAGGGGATCCAATTCTTCCTGTGCCGAGGTAGCCCGAACCTCGGTCTCCTCGAGGATTTCCTTGTGCTTCTGCGCAGCTTCCTCCCTCTGCATCAGGGCCTTCTCAATGTCGGTCTTCTCGCCCTGAACCCGAGCAAGCTCCTTCTGGAGCCGAGACACTTCATCTTTCTCCTTTTTAAGCGCAGCGTTGTGCGCATCGTCATGTTTCTTCATCGCCTCCTGCAGCTGCTTGTGGGAATTTCGGAATTTCCTGTGCTCCAAGAGTAGCTTCTTGAACACCTTGGTCCGGGTGTTGGTGCAATCCTGAAAAGAGAAAATATGTCGGAAAAGTGTGAGATTTCACGCCGAATAAGCTTGACATGAGTCTCGGGGACTGCATGTTGCAAAAGTGTGAGATTTCACGCCGAATAAGCTTGACATGAGTCTCGGGGACTGCATGTTGGAAATTTGTGAAGATTCATGCCGAGTAAGCTCGGCACGAATCCCGGGGACTGGATGTTGGAAATTTGTGAAGATTCATGCCGAAACTGGATGTCGGAAATTTGTGAAGATTCATGCCGAGTAAACTCGACACGAATCTCGGGGACTGGATGTCGGAAATTTGTGAAGATTCATGCCGAGTAAACTCAACACGAATCTCGGGGACTGGATATCGAAGTTTTTCGAAGTGGGCTGGATGTTGAATTTTTTGGGAAGATTCACGCCGAGTGGTCTTTACTCGGTCGAGCTTCAATCACTCGACCCGAATCTCTAGGACTGGGGATAATGTATCTATGTTCTATTAAGAAAATGAAAAGGACTGAGATGAGGAAGGTTTACCTCGGTGATCTTGCTGGCATTGAGAACGGCAATCTGCAGCGCATGAATGGACTGCACGACGTGGCTTGGGCCAACCGGGTTAGGGGAGGAAACCTCGCTGGTATCAGCGGCGCTCCAATCCATGTTGTAGTGCTCCACCGAGCCCAAGCTGTTGCCGCTTTGAGTGCGCAGGCGGGGGAACTCCGAGATAGATGTGCCGTCTTTGGAGACTCGGGCAACTAGTTGCTGGTGGCTCGAGGAGTGGGTTGGAGTCACCACCACTTGTTTCTCCGGGTTGGCAAGTTGTTTCCCGGTGGCCACTTGACTCTGTGCCGGCGGTGGGGTAGTTTTCCGAGTTACTAGCTCGGTGGACTTGGTGGTGGACTTCGGCGGTGGCTGTTGCTTTGTTGCTGCTGTTGCTGTTGCGGTTGCTGCTTTTGGTGTTGCTGCTGTTGTTGTTTTTGTTGCTGCGGTTGCTGCTGTTGTTGTTGTGGTGGTGGTTGTTGTGGGTCCGGTGTTACCGAAGTGTCAGCCCGCGGAATGTCGGAGTCCACGGTGGGGGCACCGGAGCCAACATCTCGGTCGAGGACCACGACCTTGGGAGTGCTTTGGCCTCCTCCAAGTGCGGCATCAAAGCCAGCAGCAATATGACGGAAGGGGTGGTGTGCACCCCGGGGTCAGCTGACCGAGGTCCCGCTGATGTCGGAAGGGGTGAGCGCATGGAGGAGGCACTCTGGTTAACCTGAAGGGCATCACTGCATTGAAACAAAAAGAGATGTTATCTCGGGGAAAGATTATCCCGGGAAAAGGAAGAAAGGGAAACGGCGAATGTCGGCAAAGAGTATCTTACCCTTGAGTAACAGGCGGTGTCTTCTTGACCCGTGGAGGCTTAACCCCTGATTTCTTCTGCCGCTTCGCTTTGGCGCTGCTGTATCCGAGGTTGTGGAGGTCCCGGTATTCGAGGTACCGGTCTCTGCACGCTTGCGAGATCCGACTTGTTTGCCCGAAGTAGCAGGGCGTGTACTCGGAGCAGGGCAGCCCGGGTTAGCTGAGGCCGAGGTTAAGGGGTGAGCATAGGCGAGGGGGCGAACATCAAGTGCCTCTAAAATTTCGCAATCGTCGTCGTCTGACCAATCTCGGATTGAGTCTCGGGCTCGAGGCTTACCCGAGGTAGGGGCGCCAGCAGCCGGGATCGGCATTGATCCTCATCGTCCGGGTCGTCTACCTCGGTGACCGAGGGCAGGTATATCTTTGCCCCATTTGGCGGAGGGGTTCTCTCCGTCTTCATTCTTTTGCCGAGTAAACCTCTGCAAGTCAAAAGCAGTAAAACCGAGTTATTTTATGAGCCAAGTATGGAGCCGACATAAGAGTTATCTCGACAGGAAAAAGTATGTCGGTCTAAATTGCAAGTTACTTACTTGCTCCGGAAGCCGAGTTCTATCATGAGGTTCTTTACCCCATTCCCATTCCTCGGTCATCGTCGTTCGGGCAATTGCCTTGACGCGTCTTCTGACCTCGGGTTTGGACAGCTCGTGGGTGCTGATCCGAGTTGGATCGTATTGGCCACTCATGTGGCAAATCTTGTGAACCCGGGCTTGGAGGGGGGAGACTCGGCGGCTGATGAAGGTCCTCAAGAGATCATCGCTCGTCAGGCCTGCCCCCACAAGCTCGTTGACGAACTTGTGAATCTGGTTGATCTCGATGTTCGTCTCCTTCGGGTTGAGTGACCAGTTAAACTGCTCCATGGGGGCACCGAGCTGAATGTCGGCAGGTTAGAAGATCAACATGGTCTGGGCTCTTCACGTAGAAGAACGTGCGCTGCCACTTCCGGCATGACTCCAGGCCTTGAATCCGAGGAAAGATGGAACCTCTCCGAGTTATAATTGTGGCGGCTCCGCACGGGGTCATCTCCTTGGGGAAGTTCTTGTTTTCCGGATCCGGGACACTCTGCTTCCGGAGTTGGAAGTACTTGGCCCAAAGCTCAACGGTGGGCCAGAGTCCGAGGTATCCCTCGGAGAAAGAAACGCACGCAGAGAGCGTGGTGATGGCATTGGCTGGAAGGTTATGGGGTTGAAGACGGAATCGATCCAAGAAAGATCGAAAGAACTGGCTCGCCGGGAGTCCGAAGCCGCGCTCAAAGTGCGCGACGAAGACCACGCGTTCATTGGGTTGCAGATCCGGCTCGGCCTCTGAGCCGGGAATCCGGCATATCACTTCTGCCGGGATTCGCTTGGTCCGGACCAGCCAATCTATCTCGGCTTGGGAGACATCCGAGCCTTCCCATCGGCGCGCTCGCTTTCCTCGGTGGGAATGTCGGCAGGCTCCGGGGTATTGCTAGCCGACATCTCTGCAGTGCGGCGAGGAAGTGAGAATCGGGTGCCCGTATCGGCGGATGAATCTGCAAAAAAGGACATAAGTTCACCGAGGTTGAGCTTTCTAGCATCTGCGCGACGGAGAGAAACAAGAGTCTACAAACAAGAAGATAACCAGAAGATCTACGGAGAAGGAAAAATAAAGATAAGTGCAAGATCTATGAGTTGAAACTTAGGAAAATCTACGGAGGAACTATTGCAAGGATAATAAAAGGCGCAATGGAGAAAATCTAGAGAAGATCTAAGCAAATGGATGTAAGAGCATCTACGGAGAGGATGAACAAGTTCATCGAAGAAAATGAACAAGTTCATCGGAGAGATGAACAAGTTCATCGGCAATGTCAAGGGCAAGGATCTTACCGGAGTTGCGGCGGCGATGCAAGGCAAAGAAGCGCAGGGCGTGCCGGAGTTGAGCGTGTCCGGTGGCGGCGCGAGGTGCTCCGGTGGGTGGTGGCTCGCAAGGTCCGGCGTCGTGCGGTGGCGGAGTGCACTGCGCGGCGGCGGCGATGGTGCAGAGGATCGAGAAAGGAGAAGAGGACGGTGTGGGTTGCCCCGCTCCCCTATTTATGGCGTGGGGGATGTGCAGTTAGCATTTTTACCGCGCACGTTCCACGTAACGCCCGCGCGGATTAACCGTGCACGATCTATGTGGTTGCGGTAATCGCGGCCGCACGATCGGCCACATCGTGGGCCACAAGGTGGTAACCGCTAGCGGCGCGGTTCGTGGCGCAGTAAATGGCGCAAAATCGAGGAGCCGCGCTGCAGTCAAACGCACTCAAGTGCCCATGCGACGTGACAGCGCGTGACGTGGGCGGCGTGCGTGCAGAGATGTGTCCGTCCGCGCACAGGAACCGAGGCAACGCTCAGCGTCTCTCTGCCACGTGCCGTGGAGAGATCTTTGGAGAGATTGTGGGAATCTTTTTGGGTCGGAGAGACCGGCACAAGAGCGGATCTCGAAGGTTGTGGGAAGTTTGGTCTGTGAAGGTTGAGACGAACCGACAAAAGAATGTCGAATATTTGAGCAGGTTAAAGCAGTTGCCGTATGTCGGAGAAGCCGACATAAGGGCGGACGTCGAAAGTAGTTGGAGTGTTTATCCTGATGTTTGAGGTGGACCGGCATATGTATGTCGGAATCAGTTGAAGAGGCTGTTAATGGCTTTACGGTTGAACCGGCATAATTATGTCAGATGCTTGGTCAAGTAGGTTTGGTTTTGTAAACCTGGTGTGACCCTTCATCCGAGGCTGCAGGACCGCACCAGCTTCGGGACTAATGTCGGGGGCTACCCCCGGGTAGGGTCATGGTATGGTATAAGGGCCCTTTTGTTTGGGCTTATTTTGGCTTTTTGGTTTTGGCTTTAAGTCAGAAAAGCACCTAAATAGGTGCTTTTTTGGCTTTTGGATTTTGGAAGCCAAAAACAATGATCCAAATCTTTTGGCTTCCAAAATCCAAAAGCCAAAAAAGCACATATTTAGGTGCTTTTCTGGCTTAAAGCCAAAACCAAAAAGCCAAAATAAGCCCAAACAAAAGGGCCCTAAGCAAGGTCCCAGGTGTGGGCCAGGATACAGTAAAAGCCGACATACCTGGATCTCAGAGGTGACTAGGGTGTGATGTTGGTGCAAACCGACATAGGCAAACCGAGGTAATCCGGGCCAGAAGGAACCGATGTACCATGCTGATGCAAACCGGCATATGTTGACCGAGACTGGGGACCCGAGATATCATGACCGACTATATGTCGGTATCTTGTGTGTTCTCTTATGTGCAGGGAAGGTTATTCAGGAAAGGGAATCCGGCATATCCATGCCGGGTTACAGAGATGAGGCACCCTATGTCGGACGGAGGTCAGCGCTGCTGTCACATCCCGTCTGGCACGGGAGCGTCTGGCACGGAAGCGCCTGACACGGGAGCGTGCAGGAGGAGCGAGGTGACTGGTCTCCCCTCTGCTGACCAAGGACAGAGAGCAGGCTACGAGACAGGCATGGGCGTGCCATGTCCTGTCTCTAGCAGAGGGTACATTCTAGGTGTGCAGGAGATGGGCATGTCACGTCCTGTCTCTGACAGGAGTGCCATCACGACATATCTTTGGCGTGGCTACAGTGCACCGCGAGGGGTACTTCCGTAACTCGGTTTAGCCTATAAATAGGGCTTCACCCCCTCCTGCGTGAGGGACGATGCATTGGGATTCATTTCCCCCCTCAGTTTCGTCTTCATCCTTGAGATTTTCTCCATTGTTGAGATATACAGCTCGAGGAGCATCGTGTACTTGTGATACCTCGGATATATAGAGAGAGATAGGCAGGAGTAGGGGTGTTACCTCCTCACGAGGGCCCCGAACCTGGGTAGATCGTGGTGTGTTCTTGTGTTTGTGTGCTTTTCTGTGTGTGTTTCTTAGCACGCTAGCTCTCTCCCGGATCCACCAGCGTCCATCGGCCCCGCACTTTAGCTATCCTATGACATCTGCCGTGATACCACCACGACAGGTCCCGTACTCCCGTTGGTGTAGACTACAATAGATTGTTCTATTCTCTGGTACCTGATATTGATTCTGGAAAGCTCCCTAGCAGAGGGAGTCATCGTTGGCATAATGGAAGGACCATCTGATGGCCAAGTTATCGTGGGCCACGGAGATACTTATATCAAGTTATCAACAGGTCAAATGCATCTGCGGATACCACTAGCCGCGGCTCGCAGCATGTTGCAAAACTGCAGAGGCTGCTTTATCGCAGGATGCTCATCGGGGTGAACGATGGCCGGTATTTCCTTGGGTTGTTTCACTGCACAAGCAAGGGAACATAATCCTTCAGGACGCAGTGTAGTACCGAAGTGCGCGCCACTCTTCTTCGTCTCCAATGGAACAGCGGGGTCTCGGGCTCATCCTGATTCCAGCGGCTTGCCGTTCATCGTGCCATGTTGGTTGCTTTGTTGAAGAGCAGATGTCCCTGCTGTCCTTGGACAAGTGATGATGCTTCTGGTTTTCTTCTATTTCTCGAGCTATATATAGCTCAGATGAATCTGTGCCCGAAAAACTTCTTAATGCGACTTGATTTGTAATCGATTATGTTATATTGAAGATCCCCTTCATATTTTTGTGTTATTTTAGCTGAAACCCTTTAAGTACGCCGGTAGTCATATTTAAGTTTCATATAGTGCTGTACTGCTACTTTTCACTGCTGTTAGATCTTCAATCAACAAGACTTTGTGCATTATGTTTGGTGTGGAATTGTAACTGATGTCGTATCTACGAAATCCTCAGCCGATTTTAAAACCCTGGTGGAGGCAATACATGATCACTGTGTTAGTTTACTTTGCCGAAGTTTTTTCGGTTGATTTTTCAGTCTCAAACTTGTGATGTGAATGTCATGATAACAGCGAAATACCCTGTAACTACAAGTCTGGAACAAGCCATACAGTAGTAACAAAAATATCATTGCAAACAAAAAAGAAATCTCTGCAACATAACATTCCTGTCTAAGATTTGCAAAAAAATGCTGTAATACGTATGAAGCAAATCAATGGCTGCTAACTCTGAAAGTATACAGCGTTTGCTTTGACATCCAATTCAAGTGCTGTATTTTCTCTGCCAAAACCATTCAGCTAACAAACACATGCACCATCAAGCCATTTCAGAGAAGGGCTGAGTGTCGTCACGACAGTCCTGAAGTCATCCTTGTCAGCAACGACATTTCCTTTGATGTCAAGCTGCGCCAGATTCAGAGATTTGAAGAACAGTATGGCGTCCCAGAATTCCTCCACGTCGATGTTCTTCTTTCGGCACACTTCAAAGGCTTCGCATGGTTCGGCTTTGTGTGAAAACGGAGACGAACAGATATACCGTGTGGTGTCGATCGAGTGAGCTCCAATTTCATTGGAAGACAGATCCAGTGCTTTCAGAGAAATTATCTTCATGAGGGGTTCAAGTGATGTGAAACTACTGATCTGGTTGTTGCTGATGTTGAGGCACACAAGCTGCTGCAGAGCCTCCAAACCTGAAAATGAACCAAATAGAGCTGTTACTTCCTTGAGGAAAACAACCCCATTTCCACTAGCCAAAGAGCAATTCATTTCTTCGACTTGATGCCTCATTTGCTCCTATTCCCACATTAAGAAAAGAGTGAGGGAAATGCGAGGGAAAGGAATGCCAAAAGCATTTAGAGATTTCACTGGGATCCGTTCTGGCTCAGATGGCGAGGGATTGCTATAACTATTTTTTAAAGCATTAATGAGATCTCCTTTTTTCTTTATAAGCTTGCGATCCAAGAATTTAGTCTTTTGTAGACGTTGTGCAGTGAATAAGGATGTTGGCGGATGGGCCGGCGGACATGGCGGACTGTCCGCTGGGCACTTCATACTAATTGATAATCAGCTTCGTGTTAAGCGAATAGGTGGAATACGGAAGAAATATCGATCGGGGCGGACGGATTTTTAGTTCCAGCGGACGTCCGCCTACATGCCTAGCGGTGAAGTTCATCCATCAGGTACTAGCCTACAACTAGAGCAATTTATCTATGAAGATTGCAATTGGTTTAACACAACCGCGATTCCATTTCCTTTGCAGGTACTGTACTCCCATTACACTAATAAATATCAAAAAGCGTCTAAAGTAGAGAGACAAGAGTTACATGATTTAAAGATCTAACCTTCAACTGATCTGAGACTGTTATGGCTTAGGTCCAGCATTTGAACCCACAACATGCGTTCAGTAAATCCAATGCGTGTTAAGGACAATCTGCAGAGTTGCACATGGTTTAATGGAGCTGAATTTGATTTCACTTGGACTGAACAGTACTTCATGAAAGTCTCCATATTGCATGTTAACTGCAGGAAACGACAAGTCAGATAGCAGCACATACCATGCTACAAAATAAGACCCATTCATTGCTATATGTGACATAGGAGAAATTTCTTGTAAACATCAACAAATTTAAAAATGCCGAAATGGTGGAATACATGTTCTTACGTGGGCGGTTCTGCGACATTTTTCATAACAACCAAGTAATCCGAAACAATGCTAAATTGTTTAGGTCTTACATTAACGAAGTATTCAAACATTTTCCATGTTACCTGATCCATTAGGACTAAGCTTCGCTCGTCTTCATAATACCTTTTATGTGATGGATCCAACTTAATCAAGTCACTGAAGAACCCTAGTGCCTCTTCACAGTACCCCTTCCTTTCTATCAGAGAATTTCCACGGGACTTTATTGCAGCACAAGCAAGTAGTAGACGTGCTAAAGTCAACTTGGCGAACTTGCTGCAAAAGAGATTATGATGTGAAAACGGAGGTCAAATTGACTAAGCAGCTGTTGCAAAAGTAATGTAGAGCCTAACCTATTCTCATCAGGTAATTCTCTGAAGAGGTCGATTTGATCAGATAGTCCTTCCAAATGCCATTTTGAGTTCTCTTGAACCACGGTATTCATGATATTTAGCTGATCAAAAGCCACACAACTGGGGTTTCCATCAGATCGGAATGATTCTGAGCAACTCCAGGAGATTGGTTCATGGAACAAATCAACATACTGTGATTTATCATCGTTGTTGCTTAGTTCGATGGTAAATGTAAAATGCACAGGACAATTGCTGTGGAGCCACTTCTAGACACGATGGCATCAGAGCAGGGTATGCTTACGTCAACAGAAAGTTGATGTGAACTGCTACATTCTTTGTTTATAATTTCAAGATACGTAACCCAACAATTAGAATGCCCAGAGTCTGTTACCGAGAGGGGCCTCCACTGAATCTCCTTTCCAATAACCAAATCAGAATTCAACTTCACATTTGATGGATTTAATCCTTTGACAGGCTCATCGAAATAGAGAACAATGGGTGCAATCCTGTCCTTCAATGAGTAACAACAAACGGAGCTCGAGGAAGACACCATGTTGAGATCGTCACTTTTCCTGATTGGAAATAAACTGAGCTTTGCATCATTGCAGGGCCAAGATGCAATCAGCTGTGGGTTCTCTGGACTAGATGTCTGAGCTAAAAGCCAGAGGTGATAAAACCATCCGCTCTGATCACTTGGGTCTGTAAAAAGTGCATTGGTCACAAGTCCGAACTCTTCCGAAAAAATCTTCTGTTTTGACTCAAAACCTTTGCTCTGTTGGATTAGCAGATTGGATAGAAGTATACTGCAATACACAGAGTGAGACATTGCAGCATGAAACAGAAGAAGATATCATAAACAGTAATCACCAAAAATCAGTGGTAAAGGTAGTACTAAGTACGAAAAATAACTAAGACCAAGATAATACAATGTACTCAAAACATGTCGCACCAAATACAGAGAGTAAGCACCTTCAGGATACCAATATTCAGTCTGTAACATACTGTAATATACTAAATTATCAAGGTTGTTTACTATTTTACATGACATGCTCCAAAGTTTTAGAATTCAAATACATTTTGGAATACCTGTGCAACCGGAAAAAAATCGAACGTGCCTGCTGCCCTCTCGCGTCCATGGCGCCCAGGGGCGTGCCGCCGCCGCCGGCTTGATCTCCTCCCACCGACGCCCTCTCCGGCTGCTGCGGCAAGATCCGGACTGCCCTCGGCGCCCTCTCTCCACCCAGCCGCGGGACATGTAGTGGCGTTGTGTGTTGACGAGCCGCCGCCATCGCCCGCTCCTGCCGGCGTGCTCCGGCCGCCTCCGGCGCCGGCGAGGGGAGGATCTGCTCCGTCTAGCCGTGCTCTACCCCGCTGCCAAGTTCGATCCGGAGCCTCGTCGCTCCTGTGGCGGCGCTCAGCCGTTCCCCGAGCGTGGACTTTGGCCGCCGCGTCCAAGCTGTTCTCCGCCGTCGCTCGCTCCTGCCGGCTTGCTCCGTCGACGTCGCCGTGGTGCCGGGTGCTCGGACCATGATGTAGGATGGAGCCTTCTCTGACGCTCGCGGTCACGCCCGGCGCGCCGCCGCCGCCTCGGGAGCTCCCTCCTCCGCCTTTCCGGCCGGTGCGCATCTCGCCCCGCTCCCCTTGGTCTCTCTCTGCGGAGCAACGTGTGATGTTGCAGTCCTCCGTGCTCGTCTCAAGCCCTGCTCCAGCCCCGGCTGCTCCAGCTCCATCTCCGTCGGCCTCTCTGCTGCGGCCATCTTGGGGGTCTGTGGCTGACTCGGAGGAGGTGCCGGACTCCGCACCTCCTTCCCCTCGCCTTGGTAGCGCACTCAGGCCGACGTCATCGATCCTCCGCTGCGGCTGCGCTCCACCATCACTGCTCCACCTTCTTTCCTGCTGCGGGACTCTGAGGAGGGAGGCATTTGCCCATCCTCGCACGCCGTCTCTCCGCCTGGGGATGAACGGCCATGGATTGGCGTATCTCGGCGGCGACGCCCGCGTCAGGGCGACCGTGATGACGACGCTGCGGGTCGGCCCGCGCCGCGTGACCGCATCGAGCAAAAGCAAGCCAGCCTTCTTCGCTTCCTTAGCAAGACCAAGGGGAAGTGCCCCAGATGCCTTGCACCCCCCATCGCAACTCCAAGTGCTTGGACAAGATCCGTTGTCTCTCATGCGACGAGTCCGGCCACCGTGAGCGCTTCTGCACTCGCCGTCGCAAATCGAAGCCTCCTGATTGTCCTGCTGCTCATGATAGCACGATGGATCGGTCTCCGTCTTCCCCAACCGCCCCTGGTGCCCGTTCTTGGGCTGAGATTGTTGCACCTCCTCGGCCGTGCGAAGGCCGAAACGACCTCAACGTTGATGTCACCGGTGATGGCCGGCGCGAGCGGTCGCGCTGCACGCGGACACCCTCCCCTCTTGGGAGTCGACATGCTGCCTCGCCGGCTCGTGCCAATGTCGCTACCGTGGAGCTTCACCACGCCCTTGCCGAGCAGGGCGCCTCCTTCGCGATGGCCTCAACACTGCTCTGGATAAGGCCCTTCAGCCGTTAAAGGAGGATGTTGCTGCTTTGCGCTCCTTGCTTGGTTGCGCTTACTCGTTCCTGGAGCGTGCGGAAGTGCTCGTTGCCAGACTCGACATCGCCTCGCCAGAGTTGGAGCGTGCCCCCTCCCGTGTTCTCCTGCCGAGGGGCCTGTCCCTCCTGTGATTGTGGCTGCTGGGCCACCGTGTGCTGCTTTGGGGCCAGCTAGGACCCATGACTCGATGCCTCTTCATGGAGAACATCAAGCCTGGAACGAGTGTACACCGATCGCCGCGGACGCCTCCCCGACGTTCACCTCCGTCACGCCATCTAGCTCTAGCTCTCCGCCCTCTCCCGCGGGGTCACAGTGTTCGCTCTTCCTGTCCCGTGATGACTCTCCCTACCTGGTGCGTGACATCTCTGCTGACTTTGAGCCTGTGGCATTGGGAATGCCCTTGACCCCGCCCTTGCCAGCGTCGATGGTCCTGTCTGAGGGTATTGCGCACCCTCTGTCTCCCCGGGAAGATCAAATGGACCTGGTGCCTGATTCATGGACACTGCAGAGATTCATCGCCTCTGTGACTAAGCCTGTGCGCATGCCGTTCTTGTCCACCCCGGCGCCGAAGAAGATATTTCGAGGGATGGTTGACACTCCTCGCCGCAGCGGCCGTATTGCGCAGCAGAAGAAGCTGCCAAGTCTCAAGTCCAAGGGTGCCCGAAGGAAAAGGAAAAGCCTTCTGCCGTGAAGACCATCCCAAATGTCTAGTGCTGGTGGTAGTTTGAGCAGCAGCTCCGATGTGTTCAGGTGTTTGCTCTGATCGTTTGGCGATAGAGCCGTAGTCTCGGCGATTCTTTGCCCGGTGTGAGTGTCGATGTAGCTTCTTAGGTGTGGTGGGGTGTCGTGTTGTCACGGCGACCCGTTGGAGGTGTGGTTTCGGGACCGGTTGTGGTGTGTGTCTTTGTTGTAACGGTTTTTTGCCCGGTTTTCCATAATTAACCGGGCAGCTCTCTTCTTAATAAATGGAACGGGCAAAGCTTTTGCCCGGCGGTTTCGAAAAAAAAAATACATTTTGGAGGCAAAACACAATTTTGGAGTAGCATAAGTTCTCATTCTGTCAGCAACTGGACCTGTGAGAAGAGCATCTAGAACTGACGTACATTAACAGTTACATACCTACGATTATGCCATGCTGAGTAATTGCTGAAGTTTTCACAGATCTTATCCATTGTGTACTTAAGCTCATCCTCTTCTGGCACCCCCGTAAATTTTGCAAGGAACCTGTGCAGGGTGGAAATCAGTCCAAACATCATCTTGATCTTAAAGTTTCCAATAAGAACAAATTTACCTGCGGTAATTCCACCCGTGAAAATTCCTCGCGTCCACCTTTAATAGTTTATCCAAGAGGCCAAATTCACGCTTCGAATCCACAGGGGTAAGCTTTTGATTTAGCAACCACTTACGGTGATACCACGCTCCGTAGGACTTTGGGTTTGCCCTCAAAGCAGACTCCACCTTCAAAATTCCACAACTTAGGATCATCAAGCAATCGACCACGCACACGTGAACTTGATTACTTGCAAAAGCGGTACCGAAGAGCATAGAACAATTCGATGCATGATCCAGCAAGATGGATCGGAAACTTACCACTCTGAGCTCGTCATCGACAACAGACTTGACAGCCTCTGGGCCTGAAAGCTCCTTCAGGCTGTGTCGCAACGCGAGCTTCCGGTAGTTCCACGCTGTGTAGGCCTCCGGGTTGATCTCGAGAAGCTTGAAGCTCAGCCCGAGCGCCTCCTCGGTGTACCTACAGCCATCCAAACAGACTGACAGTGTCATTAAGCACGGCTACGAAAATCTGAATTTAGCATCTCCTGCTGCAATAGAAACAAGGGCGAAATGAATCTACAGCAGCTGACACGAGGATCTAATCAAAATCTACAACAACGGGCAAGAGGACCTAATGGTTCTTCCCTCCCTACGGCGGATGAAGCGAACTGGCCAGAGTTCGATCTCGCGGGAGGCTCGGGAGGTTGCGAGGCGGGGCCCTCGAGCGAGGAACAGGAGGAGGCTTACGTGGAGGTGTGGTGGTTGTGCAGAACCTGGGCCTGGAGGTCCCGGAGCTTGGCGGCCTTCGCCGCCGCCGCCGCGCCGTCCTCCGGCTTCTTCGGCCTCCGGGGCTGGCCGTGCATCTCGCTCCTTCTCCGGTGAGCGGTGACGTCTGAGGTCGCGGGGACTTGGATCTTGAGGAGAGAAGGATTGTCCCACCTGTCAGAGGCACATGTCGTTTTATCTATTTGCTGCTAAATGCTGATTTAGATAAGACATTCCTACTAATCAACGTGTCCTATTTTGAATTTGCTGCGATAACTTTTTTTTTGCGGAGAAAGACACAGAATTACATCGGCAATTTACAGAAAGGTCCAGATAAGAAAAGAAAGTACAACTCCGCCCTTCTGCAAGTCAACCACGCCGGAGACGAAGACGCTGTCGGTGGCGCGCCGCTGCTCGAACTCCACTCGATGCCTTGGACCTGGAGCCTCCCCAAGCCAGCGGGAAGTCGCCGATCACCGATCCCGAAGAATCTACGCCTGAAGTCGCCGTCGTCGTTCTCCGATTTGCTGCGATAACTTTAACACTTCCGTGTGCAACATATTTTCAGAACTTTAACACTTCAACCGATGATTATGCGTTTATTTTATTTTTCTTCACTCATGCAGTTGTGACACAAGGTTGGAGATTTGCATGATCCCACTCCTACGGAATCAGAATTAACTATGGACGATCCTCGTGAGGCTTGTATTAAGCTTGCAGGCGCAGTTTCAGCTGCTAGGTCATTAGTTAGGCCTAGTGAGGACTGAGGAGCAGGTTAGGACAAGAGAAGAGCAGGATCGCAAGTTCTTGATGATAGCACTGGAAGCCTATACCAAGCAAAATAACATGCAGGTCATGCCTAATCAATCAATAGTTACTGTTCTGGTTATTCTTCCATGACTATACTGCTGTATTAGTTAATATTGCTACTTATGTTCTGTTCTTAGAATGGACGTGTCTTTATTCCGCACCTCTAGTCCAATCCGACATTTCATCATGTAAGAATTGTACTCATGTTTTAAACCATTTGTATCCATCAATGCTTGGTGGTTCAACATGTCGAGCAAAAACATCCCAAACCGCAAGACAATTACGTCGCTCACTATGCTCACCTCTTGGACAATTTGGAACGAGAGAGACGCATGCCTTCCGACACAAGTCCGCTCCAACGACCACCCTCTTTAACACCATCAAGTCCGAAACGAGACTTTGTATCTCCGCGGGCATGAAACACTTGTGAGATGTAATTTTGGGAGAGTAGTCCTTTTATGTTGCGGAAATCCACTTTGGCTCCCGGGTGCATATGCTCATGTTTTTTTTTCAAAATTAAAAAAATATGAAAACACTTGAAAAAATCTACAAAGTATTGGGCACAAACATATACAAGTTTTCAAAATTCATGCAAAATTTCGGAAGGAAATGACACTCTGTGGTCTGTGAAAAAGGCAAAATTTGTGGCCGAAATGAGATTTAAAAATACATTTTTCAAAGCACATATTTTGTGTTTTTTGCACAGACCACAGAAAGTGTTATTTCCTTCCACAATTTTGCACGAATGTTGAAAATTTACGTATGTTTGTGCCCAAATTATGTTAGATTTTTTTGAAATTCCCCTTAAAACTAACAGGAGCATATGCATCCGGGAGCCAGCGTTTTGACTCCCGAGCTCACCTGTTCCTGGATGAATAAAAAATTTGAATTTTTTGTGTAAAATGTTCCGTAAAATTCTGAAAAAAAAATTGTGATGAACATACACAAATTTTCTACATGCGTGTCAAATTTCATGGTGAAATGACATTCGCAGTGCTCTGCGCAAAAAAGACAAAATCAGTGGTTTTTTTGCACAGAGCACTAAGAATGTAATTTCACCACGAAACTTGGCAGCATTTATATCATTTGTGTATGTACATCACTGATTTTTTTCAGAATTTTTTCAAACACTTTATTATTTGTTTCGAATTTTTCATTCAACCAGTAACTGGTGAGCTGGGGAGCCAATCTAAATTTCCGGTTGTCCCTTTAATTTTCTTGTCAAAACTCTTCTCCCTTAACTAATGGGAAGAGGCAAAACTTTTGCCTCCGTTTTAACAAAAAAAATCTATTTGTATCGAAATCATGCGCATTTTGAAGCATATGTATCGAACTACAGTATTGCAAATAATTATCTATTTATATTATTCATTGGACAAATTTTATTGTTGTGTGCCCCATCACCAGTTTTTTCCTTTGGATCCGGCACTGCAGAAGTATTAGGCGTGGAAGATTGCACGATTTTTCGACACGCAGTCCTAAATTACTGTTCAATCGTATGAGAAGGAGATTGGATAGATCGACCTCTTATTCATAACCTGTCAGACAACGACATTAACGGACTTAATTACAAGCTTAGAACTACTTCACCAAATTTACCAAAATAAACCACCCTTCAGAGAATATATGATGATCAAACACTAGGCACAGTCCGGCCGGACAGGAACGGAAACTCTAGCGCGGCAGGCTACGGGGACGGGAAGCATGCCTCGCTGTCGAGGATTGCCGCCTTGAGCTCCCGCTGTATGGACGTCCGCACCGGCGACGCCACCAGCTCCTCCCACACCGACCCCGCGCCGCCCGTGGGGTGCCCGTCCGGGTACAGCTCGTGCACGCAGTCGGCCTCCTCGTTGATCCTGCTCACGCGGTCCAGCAGCCCGATCTCCTGCACGTCCACCAGCAGCCTGCTGCCCCCGTCCTTCCAACCTATCAACTGCATGCAAAGATCAAATTTGTCGATTCAGAATTCTCCGAACCTGATGATCATTCATTGCAGAGGAAGAAGAAGAAACGACGCATGTGTTTGTTGCCTTTGCGCCGGCGATGGTGTTGGTGCTGTAGAGCCTCGCGTTGTCGACGAGAACGCAGTACTTCCGGAAGGCGCCGGCGAACCGCTTGTGGGACTTGAGCTGCGAGTTCACCCGCACGGCTCTCCCGGATATGATAGCTCGCCTGCAATGTCACAAGCCGATTTTGGTCCGAGTCGTGTCATTGTGCAGACGCATGCTTTAGTTTGTTACCTGATCCCTCTGATGACGGCGAGGTAGGCGTCGCAGATGACGCCTACAAGCTCGATGCGGTAGGGCTTCATGGCCGCCATGCCGCTGGGCTCGGCGCCCTGCTCCTCGACGGGCTCCCAGTACTGCTCGGTGGTGCTCCCGTCGGCGGCGACCTTGTACCCGACCCCCATGCGGTACCGGTGCCGGTGCACGCGCCTGGCCATGGCCACGGTCTGCAGGACGAACGGCTCCCACGAGAGCGTGCCGTCCATGATCACGTCCCGCCCCTCGTTCAGCGCCGTCACCAGCACCGACGCCGCCGCGTCCGTTGACGACTGGTGCACCTGCATGCCCGCGCGCATTGGCTCTGGATCAGCTCGTGCACCGCACTCGCGTGCCATGTCGATCGTCCAACACACAGAGAATTATTTACCAGCTCGGCGGTTTGCAGCATGTCATTGTGGTGGCCGCGGGAGCTGATGGCCTGGTAGATGACGTCCGACTCCTTGAACGCGTCGGCCTCCACCACCACCGCGTTCGCCGCCGCGCCGGACCAGAACACCCTGCACATCGTACGTTGCATCAGTTCAATCTTGATTAATTTGAACACGGGCGGTGGCAAATCGACGAGACTCACTCCTTCATGATCTGTTTGAGCACGGTGCTCTTGCCGGCGCCCATGCCGCCGCCCATCAGAAGCAGGACAGGGCTGCGGACGCTGTGCGCCGCCGGGACCATCACCTCGGTCGTCGGGCAGCGTGGCTGGTTCTCGGGGGAGCTTATCCCGATCACCTTCAGCTCCTCCACCAGCGTCGAGAAGAGCCGAGTCACCTTCAACTCCCTCGTCACTCTCTCGAACCTCATCTTCCTGCACGCACCTTCTCCGGTTAGAGTTGCACTTAAACACCTGCCACATGAGCACATTAACATAGTTTTACCTGGTGGCCTCCAATACCATGCTCTTAAGTTTTCTTCTTGGTTGCTCTGCTGTTAGAACCTAATTAAGCAAGTGATACTGAGAAATGTATGCGAACAAGTCAAGGACAAAGCTGTAATTAATTAAGAAGTTCTTCAGTGTGCGGTTAATTTTCCTCTCTTTTGATACACACATACAAACCTGCGTGATTACTTGAGTTGCGCATTTCCAGTGGAAGGAGAAGTAGCTGAGTATGCATCTGTCCAACTCCTCGATCAGCTTCACGAGCATGGCGTCCGGATTCATGTTGTTATGGAAGAATGCAAGGAGATTTTGCTCATACCCCTCGCTTTTCTTCAGATAATAGCAGGCCATTGTGCAAAGATGGGGGCACTCGTTCGGATCGTCGAACCCGATTTGCTTAGCTGAAACAATGTGAATAATGTTTCAGACAAAAGCTGATGAACTGTTTTCCGTTTCAGGCGTTCTGTTCCTCTCCATTGCATATCTTATTATCTTACTCGGAATGTACAGTATGAACAGAAACGGCTACCACAGAACATTGAGATGTAGGAGAAATATGTATAACGAAAACCGTAGTAATATTGAAATGCCATAATGTTGTTTCTTTTCTGTAGCCTAAAGTATAAAAAAAATGTCAGAAAAATGCAGACCTGAGTATACCTGATCGACCTGATCCCATCAAATCAGAAATTCACAATGCGCGTGGGACTAATTCAATTCGTTCTGCAGGATCTACTGCTCAAAGGCGAACCGTACGTGCTTACCAACATAATGCGAGAACACCTCGATCTCATGGGCGTGCCCGCCGCGCGGCGCCACCAGCCGCGGCACCACCGTAGCGACGCCGCCATCCTTCATCTTCTACGTACCCCGTCCGTCCCGCCGGCCGGCAGGGATCGAAAAGGACAACAGCAACGCGGAGCAAGTATCGAGATCACCTGCCCATGCATATCACGAAGAACTGCACGGCGTCGGACATGATCGACGGAGCTTGGGGGAAGATCCAAGGTGTGCGGAGGTGGAGACGAACGCATGCATGCGCCGGGAAGGCGGGGAAGCGAGAGGAAAAAACGTATGCGGTGGTGGTCCCATTCAACGTATATCACCCCATTGGTATTTAATTCCAGGATGTATCGAGTAAGACTTAATTTTACACTCTCCGAGGATTGGAGTTTTCTACTGGTATTGTTGACACTTCGGTGGAAAGTTTTTTTTAATAATAAGGCATTTTATATTAGTTAAAAGATTTAAACATTACACCCGGTCTCTACATAACTATGATGCACACAGCGGTCTCATAACAGTCTCAAAATAAAATAAAAGTAAATAGGAAAGTAACAAACTAGTAACTTCGTATCGCATATGTCACTAGGGACCAATCCGAAGATCACGCGACCATTCATGTCGGATAAAAATATCCCGTCGTGTTTTCCAGTCGTGCAGACACCTCCATAAAAATGTCTCGATTTTCCACACGTTGTAATGTGGATCATGAACGGAGCAAACTGGTGCATCGGTAGATTACTGCATGAGAGAAGAATTTTTATCTGAAAAAAGTTTGTCATTTCTACTCAGCCAGAGCGACCATATAACGGCTATTTCTTCCACCCTAATTAGGGTTCCAAATTTATGCTAAACACCATGTAACCAATTGCCGAAATATTCGGAACTGATCGTGGAGGATACAAATTCGAAGCTACTTGGATGGTTGTCCAAATAGAACATGCAAACTTGCAATCGAAGAAAAAATGTTTGTTCGTTTCGTCATGTTGACAGAACACACAATTTTTACTTCCGTGCAAGTTGCGTTTAACAAGATTATTCTTGGTTAAAATAAGTCCTCGACGAATAAATCATGCAAAGATTTTTAGCTTTAGTGGTATTTTCATCTTCCAAATTGTATTGTTATTATCGACCGGTATCTCATAATGAACCAAAGCTCTATACATATTACACTGAACTTTCCATTCTCACATACTCCTGTGAAATTGATCAGACCCTTGCGACACGTGTACCAAAGACAGCCGTTCCAGCAGGACATTACATGCCACAAGTCTAGTCCGACCAAATCTCACCTGAACGACACGTTCGGCGACGATGACATCATAACCGTAGCTATTTTATCGCTCTTATGACGGACAATATTATATCGAGCTGGATACTAGTCCCGGAGAGTGGTATTACCCAACCATTTGTCCTCTCAGAACGTAATTTCTAATCCATCCTTAATATTAAATTTTCCAAACCGGAAGAATATTTCTTCGTCGCCATTATACCGGCCCAAAAGTGCGAGTCACTGGGTTTCCAATAAACCTGTGACAATGCTTTTGTCCCGATATATTTCCTTCTAAGAAGCGTCTACCAGACCCCATCTTCAGAAAGTAGCCTAAAAAACCATTTTCCAAGAGGGCAGTATTTTTGACCCGAAGGTCGTGAATACCCAATTGAAAGGACAACGATGTCGCCTAGAGGGTGTGTGTGGGGGGGGGGGGGGGTGTGAATAGGCGATTAAAACTTTTCCGGTTTAGGCTTGATAAATGCGGAATAAAACTAGGTGTTTTAATTTAACAAGCATACAACCTAAATATTCTAGGCTCACCTATGTGCACCAACAACTTATGCTAAGCAAGACAAGCAACAAGGTGATAGCAAGATAAAGGACTTCAAGCACAAAGACTATCACAATGTAAAGTGCATAAGTAAAGAGCTCGGGTAAAGAAATAACCGAGTCACGTGGAGACGATGATGTATTCCCGAGTTCCTCCTTTTTAGGGGAGTACTTCTCGTTGGTGGAGTGTGAGTTTCAAACTCAAACGCCACAAATGGCCTCACCCTATTCTCCGGTGAACCTTACCAAAAGCTCGGTTCACCTTTCACTATTGATTTCCTTTTGGGCGGAAATCGAGTCCCTTACAACAATCTTGAGGCACAACCACAAAAGGATTGGGAGCTCCCAAGTGACCACAAAAGGTCCCAAATATCCACAAAAGGCCTTGACCACAAAAGGTCTCAAGAACACCGTCTAGGGTCCAACGACCCAAGAGTAACAAGATCACGAACTTTCACTTCCACGAATCCTCGTGGAGAGAGCAAACTGATGCAACAAAATGCAATGGAAAGAACACAAGAAGTGCTCAAGTCCTTCACTCTCAAATTCCAACAAAGCAACAAATGCTTATGGGGGAATAAGATAGGAAGAACAATGGAGGAGAAACACCAAGAACTTCAAGAACTCCAAGATCAAGATCTACTAGGTTCCCCTCACTTAGAGGAGAGATGGATTGGTGGAAATGTAGATCTAGATCTCCTCTCTCTTTTCCCTTGATACGTCTCAAACGTATCTATAATTTTTGATGTTCCATGCTTGTTTTATACCTATTGCTACATGTTTTACATACACTTCATACAATTATTATGCATTTTCTGCGACTAATCAACAAGATGCCACAGTGCCAGTTCCTGTTTTTTGCTGTTATTCCGTTTCAGAAAAGCTAGTCGGGAAATATTCTCGGAATCGGACGAAAATCAACGTGCGTGCCTATTTTACCATAAGACTCTGTGAGCCCAAAGGGGAGGTCGAGATGGGCCACGAGGGGCCCACGTCACCCCTCGGTGCGGCCTGGATGAGGGTGGCGCCGACCCCTGGCGTGGCCACCTCAAGAACCTTCCAGAGCCGCCCTTTCGCCTATTTATTGCCTCCGTCCCGAAAACCCTAAATCAATCGACGATATTCCCGAATACATCTATGTGCTCCGCCGCCATCTGAAACCCTAATTCGGGGGACATAAGTCTCTGTTCTGGCACCCTGCCGGGACGGGGAAGTGCCCTGGAGCAATCTTCATTGTTGTTGCTGCCTCCCATGATGAGGAGGGAGTAGTTCTCCATCGAGGCTGAGGGCTCTACTAGTAGCTATGTGGTTCATCTCTCTCTCCCATGGTGTGATCTTTTTGTGATCATGAGCATTGTAATCTAGTTGAATTCATAGATGTTTTCCCCTTCATTATGCTATAGTTATGCTACTCAAGTGATTTATCATTATAATCTGTGGAGTCATGTAGGAACACGTTATCAAGTTGACAGTGTGGGTGATGTGTATGGCTCCATAATATATTAGAGGGATATTTATCATGAGTATTCTTGTGTTGGATGGCATTATAAAATTGTGGAGTTTGTGTACTATTTAGGATGCTCATAGTGACATTGGGGAGTTCTAGGTGTGTATACAGACTTTAAGGTGTGCTTTTATAGCCCTACGCAATGGTCTTGGTGTGCTATGATACTGTGGTGTTTGTTTACTCAGACTTTAGGGAGTGCTGATATAGTCCTACGCAGTAGATTGGTATTTCCATCCAACAGGAGATAGTTCAGAGTAGCATGTTGATACGTACATTTTATATCATCATTTATACAACTTTTAGTATCATATTAGAATGTTATTTGCATTGTTATATCATTGTTTTACATGTTTTAGATGATTTAGGGGACTTTCATACAAAGTCCCTATTTTTGGTATTTAATTTCTGGGAGGCAGAAAACCTCCTTTTTCTTGTTTTTAATGTTTCAGGAGCTACAGGACTCAAATAATAAAAGGAAAAATTCCAGCAGGTTTTTCATCGGGAGAAAGGCAGAGGGAAGAAGACCGAAGAGAGGAGAGCCACGAGGCCAAATGGGGTGGCCCACGCGGCCCATGTACCTGGCCGCGTGGGACCCACTAAGTGGGCCTCGGGCACCTCCTCGCCTGGGGCTTTTTATGACGCCTTCGTCCTCCCCGAAAAGTACGCCCTAATTTTTCCAACCATCCGAGGCCGCGGCGGCGGCGAAACTCCTGATTCCCTCCGAGGGGGTCAGATCCTGCTGCTCCGGAGCTCCGGAGAAGGGGGAAATCATCGTCATCGTCATCACCTCTCCTCCTTGGCGTGGGAGGAGGCCTCTACATCATCACCATCACCAAGACCAGCACCATCTCCATCATCATCTCCGTGATCCACTCCGTTCCCCTCGTAGTTTGAGAGTTGCTATACCCTAGATACTTGTCTTGTGCTACTATTCATGTTTGTGATTGAGTACTTGTCATTATTTGGTGGTGAAGTTATATTTCAGATTGTGTTGTACCACTTATGCCACTGAATATTATCATGTTTGCACGTTGTGAGTAGTTCCCGTATGTTCCTGAGGGCATAGGATGAATTGGCAATGATTTATATAACATGTGTTGGTATTTTGTCAAGAGTTTATCTTTTATGTGATTCTATGATGGTGTTGTGCGAACGTCGACTGCACAACACTTCACCTATATGGGCTCATAGGAGAACACCGTAGTATAATGAATTGGGAGACTTGGGAGGACACGTAAACCTGGACCGATCATGAAGTTATATTATGAGGGTATTAGTATCGGGGACCTTAGAGTGTAATGCTATGGTGGGACTTTATGTCTTAATAATTCTTGTGCAGTCATTTACTTGGCCACATGATCCATCATAAGGGGTTGTAGTTTATTTATTTAGCTATACCTAATATGGCTCCGTCCAAAGAAGATTAAAACTTGACAAGATATTCAACGTGTTGTTTAATAAATCTCTATGCCTAGCATATCCATGCCGCCCTCGGGAACGTTTTCCACATATAAGTTACACATCACTTGAGCTTGTCCTCTTGCACATAAGAGGATTGGGCTTTCTCTCTTTGAGAGCTTTCACTTGCTACTGTTTATTTTCTGCATTGCAACTATACAACCAAAAATACCAAAAACACTTGCATCTTTTATTGTTTTATTTATCAATCTTACTAACCAATACCTTCAGCTCCTCGTGGGTTCGACAACCTTTTCTAATTGAAAGGTACTACAATTGATCTCCTGCACTTGGGAGTCATCAAGATACTTTTCTGGCGCCGTTGCCGGGGAGCGTAGCGCTATTGGTAAGAAGTTTGGTAAGGAAACTTGAAAGCTGTTTTATCTCATTGTTACTATGGCATTTATGAATCGTGCCTCGCTGCATCTTGCTCTATATGAAAGTGCTTATGCCACTACTCCTAAAGTGGTTGAAACTACTGTGTCTGAGTACCTAAAGTGGGATTTAAAATTCCCATGGTCATGTTAAAAGAGTTATGAAAAATCCATTTACAGGTGATGGAACTAAGTCTGCACGTGAACACATGGAGTTAATTGAAGACATATGTGGTTTATTTAGACTTCCTGGTATTTCTGAAGATCAGGTAAAAAGGAAGTTATTATATTTGTCTTTATCTGGTAATGCTCGTGATTGGTACAGGTCTCTTGGATGAAGAGGTCTATTGAATGGAATATCTTGAGGAAGGTTTTCTTTCTTAAATATTTTACTCCTAAAGAAGCTTATGAAACCGCTGCTATATATTTAATTTCTGGCCACATCTGGGAGAGAGTATTACTCAAGCTTGGGGGAGGTTAAAGGAACTCCTTCGCAAGAATCCTTGTCATGATCTTACAAGGAAACTTATATTGATAAACTTTTATGTGAGGCTACCTGAAGCACAAGGAATTCTGGATAATTCATCTGGTGGAAGTTTTACTAATAATACTGAAGAAGAAGCATGGAATTTATTGGAGACTATTTCTGAAAATACTAGTCATTGGGATCTTGATAAAGGTAATGAGCCTATTTTGATTATGATATTCATGTGTAGAGAACTTCTCTACTTCTATTTGTTTAAAAATCTGAGTGATACTTTTAATCTTGATCCTTATGTTATAATTGAGATAGCTAAAGGTTTTGCTGAGCATATCTGTGTTCCTCAAAGTGGTTTGAAGTTTATGTTGAACCTGTTAAACAATCTATTGTTGTTCCTAAAGTTATTAAACAGGAGAACCAGTGTCATCTGTGACAATTGAGGAGTATGTTGAACCACCTCCATATCCAAACCAAGTTAAGGAGAATTTACTTATTGCTGTTACTAACAAGAGTAAAGAAGATGTTCTCAGCCTTATGAACAGGTGGAAGTCAACAGTCAAATTTCTTATCAAACAATTAAATGAAGAAGACCCTGTTGATGTTTATTTATGTGAAGATGCTACTAAGTCATCAAAGGTAATTCGGCCAAAGTTGGTAAACCTGTTATATCATGCTCTATTGGGACTTCAAGTTATCATGGTCTATGTGATATTGGAGCAAGTATTAGTGTCATTCCATATTCTCTTTATCTTGAAATCAAGCCTGATATTGATCCTATCATTATGGAAGAGACAGGTATGACAATTCAACTTGCTAATAAAGATTATATTAGTCCATTTGGAATTGTTAGAGATGTTGAAGTATTGGTTGGCAAAATAAAATATCCTGCTGATTTTATTGTGCTTGGTTGTCCTCAAGATTCATTTTGTCCTATCATTTTTGGTAGACCTTTCTTAAACACTGTTGGTGCTGAAATTAATTTGCCTAAAGAGAAAGTGTTTATTAAATGTGCTGGTGAAAACTTGAATTCAACTTTTCCAAATTTGCTGATAAACATGTTGTGAAAGAGCCAATTTCTGAAGATATAATTGAAACTCTTGCTCATATAGCTGTAGCTTCAACAGATGTTGTAGAACGTTATATGCTTAATCAAGATGAACCATTTAATGATGAGGAAAAGATGCTTTAGAACAAATATTATGGCAACAACCACCACAATTACAATTGCATATCCCACCTGATAATTTAGGAGTGCTACCACCACCTAAAGGGGATCCTAGTTTTGAATTAAACCTTTGCCTACAAATCTGAAATATGCATATTTGGATGAGAAGAGCATATATCCTGTCATTATTAGTGCTAACCTTTCAGCTGAAGAAGAAGAGAAATTACTTGATGTGCTTAAAGCTCACCGACCAGCCATTGGATACTCTCTTGATGATCTTAAAGGTATAAGCCCAGCTCTATGTATGCATAAAATTAATTTGGAGAGATGCAAAACCTGTTGTTGATTATCAACGCCGTCTCCATCCAAAAATGAAAGAAGTGGTAAGGAAAGAGGTAATAAGACTTATTGAAGCTGGTATCATTTATCCATAGCTGATAGTAAGTGGGTTAGTCCTGTTCATTGTGTTCCTAAAAAGGGTGGAATGACTGTTGTTCCAAATGATGAGGATGAACTTGTGGCTCAACGTACTGTTGTTGGTTATAGGATGTGTATTGATTTCAGGAAGTTAAATAAAGCAACTCGTAAAGATCATTACCCATTGCCATTTATTGATCAAATGTTAGAAAGGTTATCTAAACACTCTCACTTTTGCTATTTAGATGGTTATTCAGGTTTCTCACAAATTCCTGTCCATAAGGATGATCAAGAAAAGACCACTTTTACTTGCCCATATGGTACATTTGCTTATAGGAGAATGCCATTCGGTTATGTAATGCTCCTGCTACTTTTCAAAGATGCATGAATGCTATATTGAAAAGATAATGGAAGTTTTATGGATGATTTTTCTGTGTATGGTACTTCCTTCGATAATTGCTTGTTCAACCTTAACAAAGTTTTGCAGCGTTGTGAAGACCAACACTTAGTTTTAATTGGGAGAAGTGTCACTTCATGGTTACTGAAGGTATTGTTCTTGGGCATAAGATTTCTGGAAAGGAATAGAAGTTGACCCAGCAAAGATAGAAGCTATTGAAAAGCTGCCATACCCAAGGGACATCAAAGGTATAAGAAGTTTTCTTGGGCATGCAGGTTTTTACCGTAGGTTTATTAAAGATTTCTCCAAAATATCAAAACCTCTAACCAATCTTTTGCAAAAGGATGTTCCTTTCTCTTTTAATGATGATTGCATTGAGTCCTTTAATATTTTGAAGAATGCTTTAATAAGTGCTCCTATTATTCAACCTCCTGATTGGAAATTGCCTTTTGAAATTATGTGTGATGCTAGTGATTATGCAGTTGGGGCTGTTTTGGGCCAACGTGTTGATAAGAAACTGAATGTATTTATTATGCTAGTAGAACACTTGATGCTGCTCAAAGAATTATGCTACAACTGAAAAGAATTTTTAGCAGTGCTATTTGCTTGTGACAAGTTTAGACCTTATATTACTGATTCAAAGTCACATTGCATACTGATCATTCTGCATTAAATACTTAATGCATAAGAAAGATGCTAAGCCTAGATTAATAAGATGGGTACTTCTATTGCAAGAATTTGATTTACACATTGTTGATAGGAAAGGGGAAGATAATCAAGTAGCTGATCATCTTTCTAGAATGGAAAATATACCTGATGATCCTATTCCTATTAATGATAGCTTTGTTAATGAACAACTTGCAATTGTTAATGTTTCTAGTGCTAAAGTTGCATCTCCATGGTTTGCCAACTATGCAAATTTTATTGTTGGTAAAGTTTACCTCCACACTTCACTTTCAACAAAGAAAGAAATTCTTTTATGATCTTAGACATTATTTTTGGGATGATCCTTTCCTTTATAAGAAAAGTGTGGATGGTATTATTAGACGTTGTGTACCTGAGCATGAACAACAGGCTATTATAAGAGATTGTCATGACAGTCCTATGGAGGGCATCATGCAGGAGATCGTACAGGTGCAAAGGTATTACAATCTGGTTTCTATTGGCCTACTTTATTTAAGGATTGTGCTGAATATGTTAAATCTTGTGATAAATGTCAAAGAGTAGGAAATATTGGTAGGAGAAATGAAATGCCTATGAATTATTCTTTGCCACTTGAGCCATTTGATGTTGGGGTTTTGACTTTATGGGCCTTTCCCAGAATCAAAGACAAAGCATACTCATATTTTGGTTGCAGTGGATTATGTTACAAAGTGGGTGGAAGCAATTCCAACCAAAAGTGCAGATCATGCCACAGCAATGAAGATGCTCAAGGACATCATTTTCCCCAGGTTTGGTGTTCCTAGGTTTTTAATTACTGATGGTGGTTCTCATTTCTTGCATGGTATTCTTAGAAAAACATTGGCAAAATATGATGTTAACCATAGAATTGCATCTCCTATCATCCTCAAACAAGTGGACAAGTTGAATTAAGTAATAGGGAAATTAAACTCATTTTGGAAAAGACAGTGAATAAGTCTAGATCTGATTGGCCAACTTAAAATTAATGATGCATTATGGGCTTATAGAACTGCTTTTAAAAATCCTATGGGAATGTCTCCTTATAAATGGTTTATGGAAAAGCTTGTCATTTACCTGTTGAATTAGAACATAAAGCTAGATGGGCTATTAAACAATTGAACTTTGATTTTAAACTGCTGGAGAGAAGAGAATTCTTGATTTAAACCTACTTGATGAATGGAGAAATGAAGCTTATGAAAGTGCTAGATGTTTAAAGAAAAGTTAAAATTTGGCATGACAAGAAAATTAAGAGAAAAGAATTCAAAGTAGGTGATCAAGTTTTATTGTACAACTCTCGTTTCAAGTTTTCTGCAGGAAGTTAGCTTCAAAGTGGCAGGGACCATTAGTGATACAGGAGGTGTACCGTTCAGGAGCTATCCGTCTTCACGGTGATATGAAAGGTAAACCTCATGTAGTCAATGGACAACGCCTTAAACATTATATTGCAGGAAGAGCTTCATCGGAAAGGTGGAGGATTGAATTTAAAGACACCGGAGGAGGTAATTGGAAGAATTTTGCAGTTTCAGAAACCCAAAATCAATAATAGGTAACTTTTGTGTTGGAAAGTTTCTCGGAATTGCGTAAAATTTTACGGAAGTCATTTTTTATGGAAATTAACGTGTGGGACAAGAAAACTGGACGAAGCGGAGACCCGAGGAAGGAAACAAGGGGTCCCACGTGGCCAGAATCTTGGGCCGCGTGGGACCACTCCTTTTCCCCTCGGAGTCCCGTTCGTCTCGTTTTCTCTCCGACGCTTCGTCTTGACCTAAAAACCGTCAATATATACCCTTTTCGTTGATCTAATCTCGCACCGAGCGTTCTCAAGCGATCTTTGCTTTTGCTGTTTCTGTCTGTCAGGGTTTAGCCATGTCTTGCTCCAGATCCAACCATGAGGGGGAGAGCGTCCCCAAGGGAGGTGAAGGCTCCCAAGGCCACCGGTACGGTGGAGGAAAGGGTGGATGATCTGGAAGACAAGACCTTCAGGTATGGCACTGTGGTTTACCGCAGCCTTGATGCTCATCACTTCATGAACCTGGAGCTGGAGAAGAAGGTTGAAGAGTACAAGGGGAGACTCGAAGAACTAGAGGAAAGATACAAGGACGTCATCGCGAAGATGGAGAAGATCCAATGCTTTATGTGGGATGTAGAGAACCAGAACTGCGAGTATGAAGAATGCTTCAAGAAAATTGCAGCAGCTGCCACCCTCAGGTACAATGATCCACCTACATCTTTCCATGATGGAAGGCCTTTCCCATGGAAGATGGCTGAATGGGAGGAAGAATATGAGAAGGAGGAGGCCGCAGCAAAGGAGGCTCTAGCAGAACGTCAAGCTTGGGGAGTTCTACCTAGTCTTTATCTCTACTAGTTTATCATATCTATCTAGTCATGGTGTGTTTTGCTTTTATCGTTTAGTTATCAATATCTCTTAGGCGTGTGTGAGCTCATGGAGCATTATCATATATCTCTATCTTGTGGTTTATCAATGAATATGAAAGTATGGTGTCATCCATGATTCCCTTGTTTGGAGATTTATGGGTAACACTCATGCAAATGAGCGTGGCATATTTAGAAGTTTCAGTCACATCTTGCCTTGAACTTAATTAACTTGAGTATGTTGGACAATTGTAGAATCACCCCATTATAAAATGAGTAAAGAGAATGAGTCAATATGACTTGAAAATTAATAGTTTAAGGTTGAGATATAGTCTTGTAGGATAAAAAGTTAGGAAGGGTTAATGAAAAGGATATGAAACACTCTTGTTAGAATCTAGTATCTTTTGAGCAAATTAATGAATCATGGATATTTCAATACTTATGCTCTTGGAAAGTGAATGAAAAGGAAGGCACCTGAAAATTCAGTTAGCCATGGAAAGTGTAAGATAAAGGTTGTATAGAGCATAGGAACTTGATTGAAATATCCATGACTAAAGTTTGCACTAGTTACTAGTGAAGCAAGAGTGCAAACAATTTTTATATCTATCTAACTTTTCATTTGTCTTCTTTAAACTTGTTATCCCATAAGAGTTTATCTTGTCTTTAAATTTCAGCAAAGTATAAAAGATTATGATGCGTTCCATAAAGAGCAAAAGCGTGTGAAAAATAGTATGATTCAATTGTCCAACATACAATGGTTATTTGCTTTCAAAAGTAAGGGGTGATTGCTAGAGCTTCTACTTATGTTGCCCTCATGTGTATGAGTTTTAGTTCATTAATCTTACATTGCAACTGAATATGATGATGATACAATGCTCGTATTTATTTATCAACCATAAGTCCATTGATGCATGTAATGATCTATGTCCTTACTTACTCGAGGACGAGTAAAGGTTTAAGCTTGGGGGAGTTGATACGTGTATTTTATATCATCATTTATACAACTTTTAGTATCATATTAGAATGTTATTTACATTGTTATATCATTGTTTTTACATGTTTTAGAGGATTTAGGGGACTTTCATACAAAGTCCCTAATTTTTTGTATTTAATTTCTGGGAGGCAGAAAACTTCCTTTTCTTGTTTTTAATGTTTCAGGAGCTACAGGGACTCAAATAATAAACGGAAAAATTCCAGCTGGTTTTTCATCGAGAGAAAGGCAGTGGGAAGAAGACCGAAGAGAGGAGAGCCACGAGGCCCGAAATAGGTGGGCCCACGCGGCCCATGTACCTGGCCGCATGGGACCCACTAAATGGGGCCTCGGGCACCTCCTCGCCTGGGGCTTTTTATCGACGCCTTCGTCCTCCCCGAAAAGGCACGCCCTAATTTTCCCGAAACCATCCGAGGCCGCGGCGGTGGCGAAACTCCTGATTCCCTCCGAGGGGGATCAGATCCTGCTGCTCCGGAGCTCTGAAAAAGGGGGAAGTCATCGTCATCACCTCTCCTCCTTGGCATGGGAGGAGGCCTCTACATCATCACCATCACCAAGACCAGCACCATCTCCATCATCATCTCCGTGATCCACTCTGTCCCCCTCGTAGTTTGAGAGTTGCTATACCCTAGATGCTTGTCTTGTGCTACTATTCATGTTTGTGATTGAGTACTTGTCATTATTTGGTGGTGAAGTTATATTTTCAGATTGTGTTATACCACTTATGCCACTGAATATTATCATGTTTGCACGTTGTGAGTAGTTCTCATATGTTCCTGAGGGCATAGGATGAATTGGCAATGATTTATATATAACATGTGTTGGTATTTTGTCAAGAGTTTATCTTTTATGTGATTCTATGATGGTGTTGTGCGAACGTCGACTGCACAACACTTCACCTATATGGGCTCATAGGAGAACACCGTAGTATAATGAATTGAGGGAGACTTGGGAGGAAATGTAAACCTGCGACCGAATCATGAAGTTATATTATGAGGGTATTAGTATCGGGGACCTTAGAGTGTAATGCTATGGTGGGACTTTATGTCTTAATAATTCTTGTACAGTCATTTACTTGGCCACATGATCCATCATAAGGGGTTGTAGTTTATTTATTTAGCTATACCTAATAATGGCTCCGTCCAAAGAAGATCAAAACTTGACAAGATATTCAGCGTGTTGTTTAATAAATCTCTATGCCTAGCAATATCCATGCTGCCCTCGGGAACGTTTTCCACATATAAGTTACACATCACTTGAGCTTGTCCTCTTGCACATAAGAGGATTGGGCTTTCTCTCTACGAGAGCTTTGACTTGCTACTGTTTATTTTCTGCATTGCAACTATACAACCAAAAATATCAAAAACATTTGCATCTTTTATTGTTTTATTTATCAATCTTACTAACCAATACCTTTAGCTCCTTGTGGGTTCGACAACCTTTTCTAATTGAAAGGTACTACAATTGATCTCCTGCACTTGGGAGTCATCACATGCGAAGAGGAAGTATTTATGTGTTCAATTATATTATTATTGTTGAGAGTGTCCACTAGCTAGTGAAAGTAGGATCCCTAGGCCTTGTTCCCAAAGCATTGAAACACCGTTTACTCCAAATTCTGCTGCATATTTGCGTGCTGCCATTGATATTATAGATTGCTATTACCACCTGCTATTATCTATATCACCTGCATTTTACTATCTCTTCGCCGAACTAGTGCACCTATACATCTGACAAGTGTATTGGGTGTGTTGGGGACACAAGAGACTTCTTGTATCTTAATTGCAGGGTTGCTTGAGAGGGATATCTTTGACCTCTACCTCCCTGAGTTCGATATACCTTGGGTTATTCACTTAAGGGAAACTTGCTGTTGTTCTATAAACCTCTGCACTTGGAGGCCCAACACTGTCTACAAGAATAGAACTGTGCGTAGACATCAAGCTCTTTTCTAGCGCCGTTGCTGGGGAGGTAAGGTAAAGGTACTCACATCCTCCGTCTACTAAGCTATTTCCTAGCACTGTTGCCGGCGTGTGAGCGCTCGAAGGTATCTTCTTTAGATTCTGCAGTTATATCTTTTTGTTTCTTGTTTTTATTTCACTAGTTAGGCTTAATGGAAAACAACAACAAAATTAGAGAGCTCTATGAAATTTATCTTGAGTTAGGACATGATGTGTTTGAAGAGAAAATTAAAAAACTTATGGAAAATTACTTGCATGATGGTAGCAATGTTATTACTATAAATTCTGTGAACACCATTATTGCTAATGCTATGGAAAAGTCTAAGCTTGGGGAAGCTGGTTTTGATGAAAATGATCTTTTTAGTTCCCCAGCTTTGGAGGAGAAAATTTGCTTTGATGATACTTTGTCTCCCATATGTGATAATTCTAATGATGCTTGTGATATTCTCAGTCCAACTTCTGAAAGTATTCCTTTTGAAATACCTATGGAAATTGTTGAAAAAGTTATGGATCAACGTTATGCAGGGGATGGAACAATCCATCCAAGTGATCACTTGTTGAAACTTACAGAACTTTGTGAGTTGTTTAAGGTTGCAAGTTTATCAAGAGAAAATGCCATGAAGAAATTATTTCCATTGTCACTTAAGGACAAAGCAAAGGAGTGGTATGAGCTACTGGATGATCCTCATCATTCGGAGTGGAAGGAGCTTGAATCTCTCTTTTACTCTAAATTTCATCCTCCTTATGAAATGCATGTAGATAGGAATTACATTTACATTTTTTTGCCTCGTGACAGAGAAAGCATTGCTCAAGCCTGGGAAAGACTGAAAATATTATTACTCAAATGTCCTAACCATGGGCTTCCTGAGGAAATAATTGTTACTAATTTTTATGCAAGGCTTTCAGGTCATTACAAGGATTTTCTAGATGCCTGTTTAGAGGGTTCTTTCACAAGCAAGAAGGTTGAAGCTAAATGGGATCTTCTTGAAACAATTCAACGCAATACTGAAGATTGGGAGAATGACAAAGGTAAAGAATCAGGTATAAACTATGAGTATGATTGCATTAAGTCTTTCGTTGAAACTGCTAGTTTTCATGAGCTTAGTGCTAAATATGGTCTTGATTCTCAAATTATTGTTGATTGCTGTAGAACCTTTGCTTCTCATCTTAATATTCCTAAAGGAAAGTGGAACATGTATCATGAACCTTTTAAAGACAATTGCATGGAAACCGAAATTATTACTAATGATTGCAATAAACATGCTCAAACTTCTGAAAATACTATTTCTTATAAACATGTTAATTTTTGTGGAGCACTTAGACCTTGTTAAAAGATTAATAATGAAGAAGAATATTGCAAACTTCATAAGCATGAGAAAACTAGAATATGGAGTAGAGCTCTAAATGATCTTGCTGAAAAAGTTTGTGCTCTTTATCCTTTTATTTGTGAACTTTGCTATGAAGAAGGTCATTTCAATTTTCAATGATCAGGTTCTAATGATAGTACTTCGAATTTAATGAGTACTGCGCATTTCAATTGTGATAACATGATCACTCCTGTCGTGGGTTGTCACGACAGATGTTACCATATGGTAACTTGAGTTGTTGGGCCAGGTGAAACTATTGTCTGGGAGATTGTTTAGCTCTGCGTGGACAAGGGATTTACCCAGGTTCGGCTTCTCCATTGGAGATAAGGACATACTTCCTGCTATGCTATTATTGATCTCGATCTCGATAACCCGGCTACGACAACAGAGCCGGATCTCGATTAGGGTTACAGGGTTCGCTTGGCAGCGATGATAACTACGATCTCTCTTGTTCTCTATCTCGTGAGGCTTGTCTCGTGAAACTTCTCTTGGGTAAAAGCTTGTCTAACTATGACCTAGGAGCCCGCTTATATAGACGGCTGAGTCTCCTGGTTCTTTACATGGTAAGCCCAGTTTCTACCCTGACTCGGAGTCCTACTCTAGGTCTTCTGGCCTTTGTGTCCTCCAAGTCTGGCACCGCCTCTGGATCTTCTAGAAGCCTTCCTTTACCAGCCGGGTCACCGACAAGCATGCTGGCCCATCGACGTAACCCGGCCCATGCTGATGGTTAGTTGTCTTGGCCGGGCCTTCTGCCAGGCGTGTCATGCTTCCCTCTTCATAAGCCTACCGGGTTATTATCCCCCCATCAGTAACCCCCAGGTTAACCGGGTCTCCAGCTTGGCATGCTCTTCTTCTAGTCTTGAGCCTTGCATTCTTGTTTTAGAGCTGTCATCCTGGCTGGCCGGGTTAACCCCCGGAAACATAAGAATAACATACAGTAAATTAAGATACCATGTTACATTGCTTTTTTCCTTAGCTAGGCCAGCTCTCCTTGGCGGTCCATATCGTAACCCGACTTTCTCATACCGGATTCATACGCCTCCGGCTTTCGTACTCAACACTTAGCGAAAATTGCGGCCTAACGGCAAGTCAATCTCCTGTGAATCTCAGTCGTGATCTCATCTGATAATATCCCGTATTTGTCTCATTATGTTTGTCGTTGACTTTTGGTCAAAGATCCTTATCTCCTTATATTTTTACCACAACGCCCCTAGGGCTTTTTACTGCGCCTATAAGTACAGGGTTAGGGTAAAACGGTGCGGTCACTTCCCCATTCTCCTTGGCCTGTGCATCTTCTTCCTCTCGCAGCCGCCGCAAACTCATCCCAAATCGAGCTCCCAAATCTCGATAGAAACCTCCACATCCTCGATCTACTCCTCCATCCGTGCTACGCCCTTGATTCCAGGCTCAATCACACCCGCAAACACTCCGCATCTTCCTCTCCCCGCACCCACCTCCATTGCTAGGGTTAGGTCATCTCCACTTTAGAGATTGGGCACCACCACAGCTCCGCATCAATGGGGATGGAGAAGCTGAAGTCTGGAGGTCCCAAGGCCGCGAAGAAGAGCGTAAAGAAGGGAGCCAGCTCCGGCGCCGTACCAGATCCAGTGCCACGGACACAACGCTGCAGACGTACGTGAACCGGGGCGAGCTTCCGCCCAAGAACGAGATCCACTAGCGCGCTCCTGGAGAAGAAACACGTCCCAATCCCAGGGAAGGTGAGATCGTTGTCTTGCTCGACCATGTTTCCCGTGGTCTCCGCCCTCCGGGATCTCTGTTTTTTCGCAAAGTCCTTAAGTACTATGGCCTCACCACGTTAGATGTTGCTCCCAACTCCATCCTCAACATTAGCAATTTCATAGTGTTTTGTGAGGACTATCTCCAGATGACTCCTAGCCTCGAACTATTTTTAGAAATCTTCTACTGCAACCCGTCTCACAAGAACAAACCTCTTGGCCCTTATGGAGGTGTTTCCATCCAACGCCGGAGGGAATGCGATTTCCTGGCTCTCATTCTAGCCAGCCACCCCAAGGGGTGGCAAAACTCTTACTTCTACTGCCAGGACACTTCTCCCGAGTCAGACGAGGCTCGTTTCCCGTGTTTCAGAAACTCTCCCTTGGTGTATGACCCCAAGATGAACAGCTACGCCAGTGATGAGAACCGGGTCTTAGTTGAAGTTGTCCGCGTCCGGGCCAGAGTACTGCTCGCTCACGGCCTCCGCGACACAGATTTGGTCAAGTGCTGGATTGGTTGGTTCATCCAGCCCCTTAGCATCAGAACCCGGTTATTCCACGAATACACCGAAGAAACAACTGACAGCATGCGTTACTCCGAGGTGACGCTTTCTGATGATCAGATAGTGAAGAACGCCAAAAAGCTGCTTGGCGAGACCAAGCATGACATTGCACTGACCGGGGTTGCCCCGTTTAGCGCCAAGAACAAACCTACCACGGTAAGATACCAATTCTTTTACTTTCTGTATTTTTGCTAACCCGGCTTTTCTCGCACAAAACACTTATCTGCTCATTTTTCTTCACCTTAGGACCCTGAGTGGTGGAAAGCGGACTATGCCCCTGTGTCTTCTCCTGATGACGAAGACACAGATGCAAGTGATGAAGAAGAAGAAGAAGAAGAAGAAGAAGGTGAGCTAGACTCAATAGGCCAGCTCTTCCTCGACTTGATTAACAGCGAAGTCACAACTAAAGACCCCTCAACTGATAACCCGACATTTATTGTTCTAGGCCCCACTGACCCGGCTACTGACGAATTGCTGGGTCCTCAGACTGCTAGACCTCCTCTCAAGAGGACCCAGGCTGCCATTGCAAAGGTGTCGTACTCTCGTCTTTCAAATTATACAATGAGCACCTCTCAATCCCAAGCACACATACAGGCCCAGGAACTTGAGAAGGAAGCTGAAGCCAGCAAAAAACCACGAACCCGGTCTGCTGCAAACCCGGGCTCGCTGAACACATGTATCCCTTCAAGTTCTTTAGCCAGTTGAGCCAAATCCATCCAGAAGACATATCCTTTAGCTGGCAAAATCCGGGCCGCTAAATCATACTCTTTGACAGCTTCATCCTCGGACAGTGTTAGCACACCCGAGGACTTCCAAATCAACACCGGGTTAGAGATGCTTACATATCTTTTCAATACCTCACTGTTTTACTGTCCTTTTGACTAAACCACTTTGTTTTGCTTTGTATCAGTGCCAAGGCCTTTGCGGATGAAGACCCGGACTCTCCTCCAGCCGCATCTCCTCCTCCAGCTACAACAGAGCCTTCTCCTATGGAGGCACATATTGAAGAGCCGGCAGACAGGGATGATCCCAAGGAGAACCTAACCCCATTGCTTCTCCAAAAAGTCCAACTGCTCTTGCACCAAAGCCAACTCCAGCTGCTCATTCGCTCGGGCTAGGATCCGTACCAAGGAAGATGAAGTGCAGGTCACTGGAGCCCGGCACGTCCCTGTACAAGATGCCCAGAAGTTATGGCCAAAGTGACTACTCCTATTGCTAAGCCGGTCTCTTCGGCCAAAGGCAAGGACCTGGTTCCTTCAGCTGATTTGTCGGCTCTGGATTCTATGTCCACACCGGCCCTCTGCGATGAATATTTCTCTCGCCTTGCTCAACACAAAAACATGGAAACTGAGCTGGTCGCCCTGATTCAGAAGCGATACCAGGTACCCCTTTTTCTTTCTTGTCTTTGCTGTTTCTTGCATGACTATACCCTGAGTAGCCCCCAAGCTCTTAGATTATCACTTAGTGATGAGCTTGGTGCTTATAACAGAAATGCCTTGGATAAAAAACTTCAATCATGTAGCCCCCAAGTGCCGGGTTGTCTGTTCACAGCAACCTGGGACTAAAACTTCGTCTTCTAGAACTTGTCACCCCTCAGAGCAAACTTTAAACACTGTAGCCCCCAAGTGCAGGGTTGCCTGCCTGCAGCAGCCTGGGACTAAAATATACAAAACTTCAACTTTGCACGAGTAGCCCCCAAGTGCTGAGTTGCATGCCTACAGCAACCTGGGACTCCACTCTATTCTGTCTTTACAAAATTTGAACACTGTAGCCCCAAGTTCCGGGTTACCTTTCCTACAGTAACCTGGGGCTAAAATGTATCTGCATTACTTGTCACGTACTACTTAAAAGCTTCAAACTTGTAGCCCCCAAGTTCTGGGTTAACTTGCCTGCGGTAACCTGGGACTAACTTTAATTTGTCTCTTTGCATTATAACAGGAACATGTTGCCAAAGCCGAGGAAGAAATTGCCCGGCTCAGAGGCATTATAAAATCTGAATCTGAAGCCCGGCTCACAAGTTCCGAACAACTTGAGGCCTTGGAGAAGAAGGTCACTGAGCTGACCCAAGAAAATTCTGAGCCGAAGAAAGAACTGGACGATCATGAAGAACATTGGAAAGAGCAGAACTCCAACCTCCAAAAACAATTGGATTCAGTCACCAAGGAACTGACCCAGTTGAAGAAAATGATCACCTCCATGGTTGCTTCCTTAGTGGGTAAGTACTTTTTCCTCTCAATACAAACTCTTTGAAGCAAGTAGACCCAGATTTTGATTCTCACCACTGTATCGATCTTTATGCAGGTCCTCGTGATGGAAACCTTTGCAAAACTGCTACGGAGAAGGTCAAATGCATGTACACGCTGGTACGCCAGCTATACTTTGGCAGTTGCGAAGTCATCAAAGCAGCAAGGAACTGGGAGAACCCGCCAAGCACTTATACTGAGGTGCTTGGCCATCTATCAACGATGCCTCAGTGGATCCACCTTCTGAAGAAGTCTGCATGCAGAGCCGGGGTGATGTGTGGCCTTGCTTTGGCAAAGGCCTATCATCCCAACCTTAACCCGGCTCCTCTGAAGGACGGCTTTCCACAGTACAACACTGATGGCACATAATTTGACAAGAAGAGCTACTCCCGGGTTGTGAAGCAAACCCAGCACGTTGCCACTGTCATTGCCAGCAAGATGAAGCTTACCACGCTGCAATATGGGTACACCGAAGCCGATGAAGAGATCATGGATGACAAGCCACAACGCATTGACCTTCTTCAAAGCTACAAGGACTCCATTGATCCAGAGAAGTTTGCTCCTAGTACCTCCACTGTTCCAAGTTCATCAACTCCAAGCATCCCTCCTCCAGCACGAGCTGCCGTGGAAGAAGATGATGAAGGTTATTTCCAGTCTCTCAACAAGTCACCAGGCGTCGAGACAGAGCCCCCAAGACCCGGGCCAAGGAGACGAGGACAACAAGAGCTGAACCGGCAACTGCCAAGGTAGATAACCCGACAGATGCTACAGAAGACACCCCTGCCGCTGCTCCGTCCGATAACCCGGCTCCTGAGGCTGGCGCTTGAAAAACTCATGCAGATGCTTTATCTCTGCAAAAAACAATCCCATTCAGTCCTTTGGGCAGCTTATTGTAATAACTTAGCACTATTATGCCTTACTTGCGATGGTGTGTCTATGCACCTATGAGACCTTGTTTAAATCATATGAAACTTTTGCCTTTAGATATCTATCTGTCTTTGGTTTCGATGACCCTTTTGATTTCTTTAACTGTGAGTTGGCTTTCGCATGGATTCCCTGTCGCAACTTCTCTGATAAAAACAGGGTCAAACCAAGTCCCATTGGGCATCATGGTTGATTGAATTTCCAGGTGAGCAATCAGGCCATATAATTGCGAGTCATATCAAACTCAACAGCAAGATAACCAAGAATAAAATTGGTGGCATAAAAGCCGGGTCTTGGGATTGCAGCTACAAACTATTCAAGTGAGAGCCCCCAAGACCTGGATCAATGTTTATAAAGTAATGGCTTAACTATGCAACATTACCCCATTGATCCTCATACTGATGAGACGCGCTCTTTGGGCATCTTCCATGATAAAAATTGCAACAGACCTATATTGACTTGTTCTACAACAGAAAACATAAGGAACTAAACTGTAAACTAAACATACTAATGAACAAAAACAATAACAATAACCCAAACTCTCTTTGCCGGGTCTCAAAGAACTTCGGGACCCGGATAACCATAAAGCCGGGTCTTGGATAAAAACTGTGTCACCTTAATGACCAGCCCCCAAGACCTGGCTTATCATCAAATTGTGCTACGTACATCTCAATCTTTGAGAGAATAACCGGCTTTCAAATCAAAACTGAAATGTAAACTGAGACAGCACAAATTTCTGTTCAACCTTCACTTTATTGATAGAAAAGGTTAGGTCAGCAAGCCGCCTCATTAAAAACCTTCCAGTCCCCTTAGGTACCCTGGTAAGGAAAAGAGCGCGTCTGAAACCTGCTGCCTGTATACATCGTGTATTACATCTGATAACTTGCTCTCATGCTAAGTGTAATATGGGCGTAGCTGGGCAATGTTCCATGGCCGCTCGCGCTCCTCCAATGAAGAAGTGGAATGTGTTGTATCGTTCACATACTCAGATTTCTCTCTAGCATCCACCAGATAATACGAACCATTGTGCAGATTCTTGCTTATGATGAACGGTCCCTCCCATGGAGGAGATAACTTGTGCATCCCTTCTTTGGATTGCGTCCATCGCAGCACTAAGTCACCCTCCTGGAAAGTGCGAGTTCTAACCCGGCGGCTGTGATACCGCCTCAGGTCTTGCTGATATATTGCAGATCTTTCCAATGCTTGTTCTCATTTTCCTCGAGCAAATCCAAAGAATCTGCTGGGTCTGCTCATTCTCCGTTTCAACGTAAGCCGCCACTCTATGTGAGTCATGTATAATATCACTTGGCAGTACTGCCTCTGCCCCATATACCATGAAGAAAGGCGTCATCTTTGTAGATCTATTTGGTGTTGTGTTGATTCCCCAAACTACAGAGGGTAACTCCTCAACCCATGCCCTGGCGGCTCTGATGCACGGAACCCAGAGACGTGGTTTTAAGCCTCGTAATAGTTCTTGATTTGCTCTTTCTACTTGCCCATTGGCCTGTGGATGAGCAACTGAAGCCACATCCAAACGTATACCATTGTTTCCACAAAACTTCTGCATCTCTCCAAGTGACATGTTAGTTCCATTATCTGTGATGATGCTATGAGGGTATCCAAACCGATGTATGATCTTTTTCACAAACTTAACTGTTGTAGCTACTTCACAATTTGTAACTGGCATCACCACAACCCACTTTGTAAATTTGTCAATGGCAACTAAGAGGTGGGTTTTCTTGCAAGGGGACATATGAAAGGGACCCCCATATCAAGCCCCCAGACTGCAAAAGGCCAGGTCAAAGGTATTGTTCGCAATTCCTGAGCCGGCACATGAACTTGCCTTGCATATCTTTGACACCCATCACATCTGCTCACCAAGCGCTCTGCATCTGCCTGGGCCGTGAGCCAAAAGAAACTGTGTCTGAATGTTTTTGCTACTAAAGATCTTGTTGATGCGTGATGACCAAAATCTCCCTCATGAATCTCTTTCAGAATTTGCTGACCCTCCTTTCCAGACACACGTCTCTGAAATACTCCTGACACGCTCCTTTTGTATAACTCGCCATCAATAACCACATAAGCCTTAGCCCGGCGTACTATTTGCTGGGATACAACTTCCTACTCTGGCAGCTCCCCTCGCAGAAGATACGCCAAGTAAGGTTCTGTCCACTCTGAAATTTCATGGGTTGCTGCTACCAACTGTGAACCCAGGTCATCTTGACACGCAAGTTCTTCCTCGTCTTGAAGCTTGACTGAAAGAGTCCACAATTCATCCAAGAAAACATTGGGTGGAACCGGCTCTTGTTGTGAGCTGAGTCTTGATAAAGCATCCACAACATCATTTTTCCTGCGATCAATGTGATCCACCTGATAGCCTGAGAAGAACCCGGCTACTCTATACACTTCTCTTCTATAAGCCGCCATTGTTGCATCCTTCCTATCCCATGTTCCTGAAACTTGCTGTGCCACAAGATCTAAATCTCCATAGCACTTGATACGCTTGATGTTCATCTCTTTTGCCATGCGCAAACCGTGCAACAAGGCCTCATATTCTGCCACATTATTGGAACAGTCAAAGTGAATTTGTAACACATAACTCAACTTATCCCTTTTGGAGAAGTTAACACAACCCCGACTCCTGAACCTTGCTCTTGCTTAGACCCGTCAAAATTCATGACCCAAGACTTGAGACTTGGTGTAAGGGGTGGTGCACTTATCTGCGTCCAATCATTGAGAAAATCGACTAATGCTTGAGACTTTATGACTGTACGAGGCTCATAGTTGATATGATATGGCCCCATCTCTATTGCCCACTTGGCAATCCTTCATGTAGCTTCTGAATTTATGATAATATCTACTAATGGAATTTAACTAACCACTGTAATTGGATGTTCCTGGAAATAAGGCTTCAACTTTCTACTCGCCATGAAAACACCAAACACTAATTTCTGCCAATGTGGATAGCGTTGTTTTGCCTCTGATAATACTTCACTGACGTAATAGACCGGCCTCTGGACCGGGTTCTCTTTGCCTACCTCCTTACGCTCGACCACCACCACAGCGCTAACAGCCTGAGGCCCTGCGGTGACGTATAACAGCATGGGTTCCTTGGGACCCGGCGCTGCAACAATTGGTGCCTCTGATAACTGCTTCTTGAGAGCCTCAAATGCCTCATCTGCCTCTTGATTCCACACGAAGTTGTCTGTTTTCTTCAGTAATTTGTATAAAGGGATGGCCTTCTCTCCAAGCCGGGAAATAAACCGGCTTAGCGCAGCTACACACCCCGTTAATTTCTAAACATCTGTCAATTCCTCAGGTTTCTTCAAACTTTGAATAGCCTTGATTTTTTCCGGGTTTGCCTCTATCCCTCTCTCTGATACGATGAAACCAAGGAGCTTCCCAGCTGGAACACCAAATACGCACTTTGTAGGATTGAGCTTCATCTTGTATTTTCTCAGGTTTGTAAACGTCTCTCGTAGGTCATTAATAAATGACCCGGCCTTCTCTGTCTTGATCACCACGTCATCCACATAGGCATGCACATTGCGCCCAATCTGATCATGAAAACACTTATGAATACACCTTTGATATGTGGCACCTGCATTTTTCAACCCAAACGTCATGTCTTGTAACAAAAAGCACCAAATGGGGTTATGAACGTTGTCTTTTCCCAATCCTGTCGATTAAGCTTGATCTGAAGATATCCTGAGTACGCATCTAAAAAACACAAGAGCTCGCTGCCCGCAACTGCGTCAATGATTTGATCAATGCGCGGCAGTGCAAACGGGTCCTTGGGACAATGCTTATTCAAACTTGTAAAGTCAATGCACATCCTCCACTCGTTATTTTTCTTTAGAACTAGAACCGGGTTAGCCAACCACTCTGGGTGAAAAACTTCCATGATAAAGCCAGCTACTAGCAGCCGGGCTATCTCCTCTCCTATAGCCTTTCTTCTCACTGCATTCATTTTCCTCAGACCTTGTTTTACCGGCCTTGCTTTAGGATCAACATGTAAGCGGTGCTCAGTGAGTTCAGTCGGAATGCTAGGCATGTCACTAGGTGTCCATGCAAAAACATCCCGATTCTCACGGATGAACTCGATGAGCACGCTTTCCTATTTATCAGTAAGATTGGACCCTATGGCGAGCTGCTTGGAGGAATCTCCAGGCACGAAATCCACCATCTTTGTATCTTGGGTGGCCTTGAACTTTGCCCTATCATCTTCTGTTGTAGGTTTTTTCAATGATGTGTTATCCTCCAGGTCAAGATTAGACCTATAAGCTTTCAACACCTCTTTCGCACAAGCACGTTCTGCCATGGCCGCATCTCCTTCATCACACTGTGCTGCTACCTCTTTGTTACCAGGAAGTAGGTCTTTATCTCCAATGGAGAGGCCGGACCAGGGTAAATCCCTTGTCCACACAGAGCTAAACAATCTCCCAGACACTAGTTTCGCCTGGCCCAACAACTCAAGTTACCCTATGGTAACATTTGCCGTGACAACCCCACGACAGTTGGCGCCCACCGTGGGGCCTACGTCCAAATGTGTCATCATCATGGGAGAAGCTATGCAAGGAATCAAGAACTTTGTTTTTGGCGAGGTTAATCAGCTTGATGAACTTACATTATTTTTGGGGTGTGAAGAGTTATCAAGAAAAACTTCTTTGTTAGATATGAGTGCTTTTGATATGCATAGCGTCCTGCATGGGTGTCATCTCTATTGTGTTGATAATTGCCACGCAAATACTTACATACAAAATAATATAAAAGATGGAACTTTACCAAAATATGACAGGACTAATATGTGTTTTGTTCTTATTAATGAAAGAGAGGAACCCTCCCAAGTTTCTTCTATTATTTCTAACAATAAACCAGGGTATGTGGAGAAGCCTCCTTTCAAACCTCTCCCTCCTAAAGAGGGAAAGAAGAAGAAGAAGAAGAAGAAGAAGAAGAAGAAGAAGAAGAGGAGGAGTAAAAAGAAAGAGGAAACGGTATCCTCCCCTAAGCATGTTGATCCTTTCATAGTTGTTTCTGATGAGTCTGAATTTATTGATGATGATTATATGCCTGTTACTTATAGTAGTGATCATGATTGGGAAAAGAACACTACTTTTGATATTGAGAATCTTTTTGGTACCAATTCTGAAAATGATGATATTAATAATTATGTTATTAGTACTATCCATGTTCCTTCTAATGATGATATGCAAAGCTCTAAGCTTGGGGAGGTTGAGGTTTTTGAAAATCCTTTTGCTACAAATGATTATATATTTGAGACGTCTCCTCCTAGTGTGGTTTTTGAAAATCCTTTTGCTACTAACGATTATATTTTTGAGACCTCTCCTCCTAGTAAAAATGATGATGATATGTTTACAAATGAATATACTTGGAAAGATAACTATTCTCTTGTTTATGATGATACTATGCCTCTAGTTTTTGATAATCATTGTGATGATAACTATTTCATAGATTATAATTACAGTCATACTCATGAAACTTGTTATAATTATGGAGGGAATGACTTCCTTACCCAAAACCATCCCTCTAATATACAACTTGTTTATCATGTTCAAGTTCTTTATGATGATCCTACTCCCATTGTTACTAACAAGAAGGACTTTGCTTATGTGGAAAATATTGATACTTTTATGCATATGGATCATGATAAGAATTTTACATGTGATGGTTATGTTGTGTATTTTATCTATGATGCTACTGAAAATTATTTTGAGAGAGTAAAATATGGTTATAGAAATCTTCATGTTATTAAAATTCCTCTCTTTATGTTGAAGGTTTTGAAGTTGCACTTGTTTTGCCTTCCTATGCTTGTCACTATGTTCTTCATGGATTTATTTTCTTACAAGACTCCAATGCATAGGTAGTGTTTTAGATATAAACATGTTTTATGTTTGCTTGTTGATGCTCTCTTATATATTCAACTCTTATTCTTATGTGAGCATCATAAAAATCACTATGCCTAGCTAAAAGGCTTTTAAAAAAAGCGCTTATGGGAGGCAACCCATTGTTTTTACTTCCTGTTATTTTTCTTTTTTGAGTCAAGGAGCATGTTTACTTCTGTAACAACTCCTTTGTATCTTTTATTTACTGTTTTGTTGTGCCAAGAAAAGTCTCTTATGACAAGATGGTACCTATATTTGGATTACTGCACAGGAACAGATTTCTGTTGTTCACTGTACGAAATTTATAAAATCCACGGAACGTGATTTTGTGCGTGTTCCTGATATATGTACGCATCTTTCGTATGACTAACGTTTTTCGATTTGAGCAATGTAAGTGTCTCGAAAAAAAATCTGTCTTTATGGACTGTTCTGGTTTTGATAGATTCTGTCTTTATTTTGCATTGCTTGTTATGCGAATTTTCTTTGTGGTTTCTTTTTATGGAAAGGTTCTACAAAGACCTGGTATACATTAGCTAATGTTATAATGAGTTCTTGATTGTGTCTTTACAGAACAAAGTAATTTTTCTTTTTCGATGCACTAACCCGCTAATGAGAATTATGTTGAGTTTTGATGTGAAGGAAGTTTTCAAGTGTTAAGAGAGGAGGATAATATAATAACATCAAGAAGAATGAAGAGCTTAAACTTGGGGAGGCTCCCTTGGATCTCCCCAGCATATTTCTAGAAGACTCAAGCATCTAAGCTTGGGGATGCCTTACGCATCCCCATCTTCATCAACAAATTATCAGGTCATCTCTAGTGAGACTATATTTTTATTTCTTCACATCATATTTGCTTTTCTTGGAGCGTCTTGCGTGTTTTACTTTCAGTTTTGCTTTTATTTTATTCTCTGGTGACTACAATGCTTGATCACAACATTCTTGTTTGGGAGAGAGACACGCTTCGCTTTTTCATTTGAATACTCATATTCTTCACTTATATTTGTTGAGTATTCCTGTCTAGCTACTGCTAAGCTTCTAGCTCTCTGTTTTCATGTATCTCTTGTCAGAGCTATTAGTTCTTTTGAAGAAAGTACTATCTTGCTTCACTTATATTTATTTGGAGAGTTGTTTAAATAAGTTGATTGGTGTTTGGTTGGAACAGAAAATGCTATGCATGTGGTAGTGGTATAAAAATGCTTACATAGTCTTGTAGATCACTGTTTTGAGTAATTTGATACTTGTCAATTGTTTTGAGTTACCAAGTAAGTAATGTTTAGACTTGTGCATCATGTAAGTAAAGGCTATTAGTGAAGAACTACTGTAAAGCTTGTTGATATTTGATTTGTATCATTGGTAGTTCCAAAGTCTAGATAGTTTCTAGTGAAAGGTTTTGGTTAACAAGGAAGACAATGTGGAGTCTTGTAATTTTTCAAGCATGTTTTTTATATGAGTCCTTGCTGTACCGGTTGACAGTCTATATGTGCTTAAATAACCTTGCTAGACTAAACTCTGTACTAAGCGGGAATGCTGCTTGTGCATCCAAAACCCTTGAGCCAAAATCCATGCCATCTGTGTCCACCATAACTACCTATTATGTGGTATTTTCCTGCCACTCCAAGTAAATTTTTCATGTGCTACCTTTAAAATATTCAAAACTGTTACAACTCCTTTTTGTGTCACTGTTTACAAGGTCATGAGGATGTGGTAGATGGTCTTTATTTCACTTGTTGATCAGACTTTACACCTGGACTATTGGCATATACATCCGCTTATCCATTAATTTTGTAAAAAGAGCTGGCAACGGGGTGCCCAGTATCAATTAATTACAACTTTAACCATTAATTCTCTTCACATCTTTTTGCCCCTGAGAAATCAGTCAAGCAATGTTCATAAGTGTGTAATCAAAAGAGAACGAGGGATGATCTACCCGCTGGTAGAAATAACGTCCTTCATGGGAGCCACTCTTGTAAGGTCTGGTTAACTTGTGACTTAAAGTATTGTCTATTTACTGATTCGTTGACCACTAACACACACCTCTCAAAATATATTTTTATACTCTCTATATGCTTTCAAAAAACTTAAAAAGCTCTAGCACATGATTTAATCCCTGCTTCCCTCTGCGAAGGGCCTTTCTTTTACTTTATTGTTGAGTCAGTTTTCCTACTTCTTTCTATCTCCACAAGCAAACACTAGTGTCAACTTTGGTACAACAGTTGTTATATAATGATATGTTTGACTTATTGCATTACTTTGCCTTGACAATATCCATGAGATAAATATGTTAAAGTTGAAGCCAGTGCTGGAACTAAATCTTCCTTTGTGTTAGTCAAACACTTTCATTTAGAATCTATTGCTTTGTGAGCTAACTTTTATATAAACTCTTATAGCTCCATTGTCTCCAAAGTATTATTCATGAAAGTTTGCACTTGTATGATTCATTTTGTTTACTCCTTGTTTACTTGTTAGCAAACTGAATTGGATCACTTCATTCAGTTCATGTGCTTTACATTATTACTTGATCAAGATTATGTTGGTAGAATGTCACTTCAAAAATTATATTGTTTTATCGTTTACCTACTTGAGGACGAGTAGGAACTAAGCTTGGGGATGCTTGATACATCTCAAACGTATCTATAATTTTTGATATTCCATGCTTGTTTTATACCTATTGCTACATGTTTTACATACACTTCATACCATTATTATGCATTTTCTGGGACTAACCTATTAACAAGATGCCACAGTGTCAGTTCATGTTTTCTGCTGTTTTTTCGTTTCAGAAAAGCTAGTCGGGAAATATTCTCGGAATCGGACGAAAATCAACGTGCGTGCCTATTTTACCAGAAGACTCCGTGAGCCAAAAGGGAAGGTCGAGATGGGCCACGAGGGGCCCACGCCACCCCTCGGCGTGGCCTGGATGAGGGTGGCGCTGACCCCTGGCGTGGCCACCTCGAGAACCTTCCAGAGCTGCCCTTTCGCCTATTTATTGCCTCCATCCCGAAAACCCTAAATCAATCGATGATATTCCCGAATACATCTCCGTGCTCCGCCGCCATCCGAACCCCTAATTCGGGGGACAGAAGTCTCTGTTCTGGCACCCTGCCAGGACGGGGAAGTTCCCCCGGAGCCATCTTCATCGCCGTTGTTGCCTCCCATGATGAGGAGGGAGTAGTTCTCCATCGAGGCTGAGGGCTCTACTGGTAGCTATGTGGTTCATCTCTTTCCCCCATGGTGTGATCTTATTGTGATCATGAGCATTGTAATCTAGTTGAATTCATAGATGTTTTCCCCTTCATTATGCTATAGTTATGCTACTCAAGTGATTTATCATTATAATCTGTGGAGTCATGTAAGAACACGTTATCAAGTTGACAGAGTGGGTGATGTATATGGCTCCATAATATATTAGAGGGATATTTATCATGAGTATTCTTGTGTTGGATGGCATTATAAAATTGTGGAGTTTGTGTACTATTTAGGATGCTCATAGTGACATTGGGGTGTTCTAGGTGTGTATACAGACTTTAAGGTGTGCTTTTATAGCCCTACGCAATGGTCTTGGTGTGCTATGATACTGTGGTGTTTGTTTACTCAGACTTTAGGAAGTGCTGATATAGCCTTACGCAGTAGATTGGTATTTCCATCCAACAGGAGAATAGTTCAGAGTAGCATGTGAAGAGGAAGTATTTATGTGTTCAATTATATTATTATTGTTGAGAGTGTCCACTAGCTAGTGAAAGTAGGATCCCTAGGCCTTGTTCCCAAAGCATTGAAACACTGTTTACTCCAAGTTCTGATGCATGTTTGCTTGCTGCCATTGTTATTACAGATTGCTATTACCACCTGCTATTTTCTATATCACCTGCATTTTACTATCTCTTCGCCGAACTAGTGCACCTATACATCTGACAAGTGTATTGGGTGTGTTGGGGACACAAGAGACTTCTTGTATCTTAATTGCAGGGTTGCTTGAGAGGGATATCTTTGACCTCTACCTCCCTGAGTTCGATATACCTTGGGTTATTCACTTAGGAGAAACTTGCTGCTGTTCTACAAACCTCTACACTTGGAAGCCCAACACTGTCTATAAGAATAGAAGCGTGCGTAGACATCATCCCTCAAAGATATGCAAGAATCATGGGAGGAATTGAGAGAGATGCATTCTTTCCAAGGTCAACAATGGTGGGAGAGAGAGAGAGAGAGAGAGAGAGAGAGAGAAATGTGCTTGGCAAAGCTTAACCCTTTGGGGAAGAAGGAGGCCTTATATAGGTCCCCAAGACAAAGAGCCGTTGCAGGAAAACAGTGACCGGATATTCCGGTTCAATTTAGACCGGAATTTCCGGCCCAAGCCGCGCAACAGAAGAAACCTTCTGATGGTAACCGGATATTTCCAACCGGATATTTCCAGAAGGACCGGAATATCCGGTTTTCTGAAAACTGACAGAAACAACAAAATGAAAACTGCCATAACATTTTCATCCGTACTCCGATTTCGATAATCTTGGGCTCGTTGGAATCGCAACAAAGAGCTCTTCAAGATCATGCAGAGAAACATCATATTCCATCATGTGAAGAGGAAACCAAAGTTAGAGAGTGTTACCTCTCTTAGAAAAGACAAACCGGTAAAATCTCCAACATAAAAAACGCAACAAGATATTCATATGAAATATGTTTTTGATGAACTAGAGCTTGGTATGGAGATGAACACAAGCTCTAAATTATCACATGGATAAAAGCCAAATAAGAACCAAGAAAGATGATATGACAAGAATGCAAAGGTTTGAGCTCTCCGCAAAGATGCGATCAAGTTACTCACTTGAGGGCCCCTCTTGATAGTACGTCATCTATCCTATAACCCGATCTCCCACTAACACCATGAGACCGGTAAAATAGAAACCCTATCAAGATCATACCTTTGCCTTATGCATTCCACTTGAGCTAGATGATGACGATCTTGATCTCTTCAAGTGGACCACCTTTCTTGATTACGCTTCGCTTGATGAAGATTCACATGTTGTTCCCCCATACTCGAATGTGGGAGAGCCTCTCATAGGCACATCTTCACTTGACCAATATCTCCAAAAGAGTGGCAAGCTTCAAGAACAGGATTTTTTCGAGATGCTTCTCTTGAACTTGCACTTCATAATCTTTTCTTAATATATATGATGGCTTGGAGATAAACATGAATGTTCACTCAATCTTCTTTTCCAAGCCACACTTGCATTATGCTCAACTCTACACCTTGAATAGAGCATTGATCATCATGTAATCTTCTATAGTCCAACACATGAATTCCAATATTTTCCTATGGACAAGATCTACAATAATATCTCAACGCAAACATTAGTCCATAATGATTGTCATTAATTACCAAAACCACACATGGGGGCACCATGCACTTTCAATCTCCCCCATTTTGGTAATTGATGACAATCCCTTTTACGAGGGTTTATATAATGAATATTAAGCAACCATGAAACACAAAGAGTAAGGATGCATGAGCATGAAAGGAAAATTCTTAAGCTTGAGAACAAACTAGCATAACACCAAATTAAACCCTCTAAACTTCTCCCCCATTGGCATGGATTGCCGAAATGGGAGGAAAAATGTAGAAGGCCAATATAGAAAGAGCTCCCCCATAGTGTGTGCATTTCTCATAATATGAGTGAAATCGAATGCACATATCCAATGATGAATAGTTGGGGGGAGATCAAACTATATTGAGGATCTAAAGATTGTAAAAGGAAATCAAATTGAAAGATACTTCGACAAAAGAAGTAACCAATCAAAGGATCCGAAAAACCAATTTGAACATAAGAAGATATTATGATAAGATCAACCAAGTGTTCTAATAATCAAGTGGGAACTCCCCAAGGTACGTGCACAATAAGGATTTGTATTTTAATATAGTGTGCACAACATGGAATCCTCACTCCCTCCTAGATAATTTTGAACACAAACAAGTGCAAGAGAGAAAAATGGGAAATGAGCCAATACAACTTGCAATAAACAAATGTTGAGCAACAAGATCAAGGAGCGACAAATAAAGACTTGCTCAACCGAAAGAGATGGGTGTGAGATAGAAAAGACATTTTAGTAGACTAATACAAGGATGAGCGTATGCATCATGGTAGTCTTTCAATATATGAGGCACATAGTGCATACCATGTCTTTCACATACACACAAACCAAAGAAGATGTAGCAAATCGGTCCACAAGCTTATTAAGATGCAAAAAGGGATATCAAAAGAAAAACAAACCTTGTGCCTTTTAGAAACCACCAAAGAATCAAAAGCAATAAAAGGTGGTCACTAAAGAATTGGAATACCAATTAAAGATGTAACTATTCTCATGTGTATAAGTTTCTAAGTAGACACAATCATGAAGATATAAGTCCACAAAGAAACATGCACACACAAAATAGGTATAAAGTTAGAGAACATGATATTCAAGAGGAAGTCATAAATACACCAATAAGATCTTTGCTTAAAAGCATAGCACAAAGCTCAATTTTATCTCAAAGGGTATAAATATGAACTTTCAACACACACTCATCATAGCATCAAACATATCCACAAAGAAAAAAGATAGTTGGGATGCTCCGAGAAAGATAACAAGTATCACAAAAGGCAAATGATTTTGAGAATTCATCAATATTGCACATGGATGACTTTGAGAAGAATTTGCTAGATTAACATATTTGGGATCGGTGAATCATGAAAATGATTATATGTAATCCCCTTAATATGTAATCATCTCGGCTTACTCACATTTGCAATAAAGATGTTTTGGAAAGAACTTTGCAAGAACCAAATCAATTGCAACAAGAGATTCATGCCAAGATACAACCTACACAAGGTTGAAAGTTAGAAATATATGCATGAGGTAGATACTTGTCATCGAGATAGCATTGGGTGATGTAGAAGATAAGAGTTCATTATCATCCGAGCTTGGCTCCAATAAGCACATGGTGATAGCACCTTCATTGTTAATAAGACAAGCTTTCAATGCATCTCGAGTGTACCTAAAACAAATTAAGTACAACATGGCACCAAACTCATTGGGTCCAATGCAGTTAGAGCAACTATAATACATAGGACAAACTCCAAATAAATATGTGCATATTGATATGAAACTGAATTTCATGCACATCTTAGCCATTTAGGAAATGATGAAGTTTATCCTATATAATGGATCAACAAAAGTAAACATGCCATAAGATATACATAGTAAATATGCATGTACAAGACTTTAAAGAACCAAACGAGATACAACTTGGACAAAACACCACTTAAACCAAGAAATCACACACAAGTGTGACAAGAAAAAGACTTGTCCAAATTATATCAAATACCCAAATCAACACATGATCTAAGATACCAAGTTGAAAAACATACCAAATGAAAATAGGTTCAAGGAATGAATTAAACCCTCTACACTTTTCATGATGGCACAAAGTACCAAGATGAAAAATGCTTGTCTTCCAAAGAGACATATCATCGGGATCAAAAACCAATTGAAAACAAATGGTGTTCTAAAACATATAGGATAGCTCCCCCAAGATTTGTGCATTATTTATGATCTTGCATTAGAATACAAAATGCACACAAATGGGGCCATCACTCTCCATATATTTTATCCAACACTAGTCATGTTCCAGAAAAGCCATAAGATACAAAACCATTAAAGAATGGTGTTCTACTCAATTTAGGATAGCTTCCCTGAGTTAAATCAAAACAAAGCATTGGCAATAAATAAGGCAAATTTCGAGTAAGAGCCAATGTAAATATGATTAATATATTTACCACAAATATGATTATCACTTGTCAATGCCAAGTAATGTATGGAGATATATCTCGGTGGTAGAATGGCAAAGATTTATTCATGATCATATTCACAAAACATAAGCATGTGGCAAAAGATAGGAAAAGAAAAACATGCTTAGATAGAGATTCTTGACGGCTTTAATTAATAAACGATCATGCAAAGCACCAAGAAACTCTCTCACAAACAAGATCCAAAAGATGAGAGACAAAAAAGCATTTAAGCAAATATGGTGCTTGTTTGAGCAACATGCCACATCGGAATAAGATTATTAACAATATCAATTCTAGATGGCAAAACCTCACATGTTCACATTTTCTAGGCTTGTAATATGCACAAAGCTTATTACTACCCCATAATGTGATAATTCATTTCTTTTAAACCAAGAGGCAAACAAACCAACTAGAGATAATTAATGGACATTATAGAATTTGAATTTTTCATGAGCATGACATACCACATAGAGAATATATAATATTGATATATCATCACTAAGTGGTATTCCTCGTGTACACACATTTTTAGGATTGCGAAATGCACGAAGCACATCACTTTCCCAAAGTGGGATAGTCTATTAATCTCTCAAAGATAGCCAACAAGATATGATATCACATAGAAGCAATAAGGCTCAAAATAAGTAAATGGTGTGCAAACCAACATACACATACTTGATTTCTCAAGATAAGTAGAGAGCACAACACATACAAACACTAGCAAGGTACAAAACCAAACACATGCAAGGGTGCAAGCAACTTTCAATGTATATATGATATAAGCACAAGTTACCGCAAGGAGGAACATTGGATAAGAGATAGAACAATATAACCCAAATGACTTGGCTTGAGAGAATAAAATTGATGAAGATCCCTTAATTCTTCATGATGTAGCCAAGTCTCCAATGCCCTCCAACAACACCTATTGATCAAGTTTTAGCTTGTTGGTCCCCAACCAAGTTGGGTGCTAAGAGGTTAGTCACAATAGGCTTGGCAACCCAAATGGTTCTTTTCTTGACATCACTTTGAGTACCAACATATTTGGCAAACACATTACCAACCTTATCCTTCCAAAGAGAATAAGCATCATCAATTATAATGGGGTTGGATAAGGTACCATTAGTGCATGAAGAAGCAAAGTGGCCCTTCTCACGGCATATGTAGCAACATTGGCTTCCTCCCTTCTTCTTAGTTGGAATCTCGACTTGACGAGGGGTAGCTTGATTCTTCTTGGGAAGTGACCGTTCTTCAACTTGAGGAACATGAGTTTGAGCTTGAGGCCTCTTCTCTTGTTGCTTCTCACTAAGAGACTTCTTCTTCAAAGGGCAAGATCTAACATGGTGCCCTTCAACTTTGCACTTGAAGCAAATAATCTTGGCCGAATCTTTAACTTGTTCTTGGCCCTTTTTCTTCTTGTTATACTTGGACTTGTTCTTGATATTGGAGTTGAATCCAAGTCCACTCTTGTCATTGGGGCGTCTTTGAACACTCAACATATTGTCAAGTGTAGACTTCCCAACATGACGTTTTTCCAAGTTTTTATTCAAAGAAGTGACTTGGGCCTTGAGCTCTTTTAATTCCTCTACATGGTTAGTATCAACATAAATACTAGAGGAAGTAGATATTTCATTGTTAGAGCAACAAGGCAAGGAAAGTAATTCATTGCAAGATTTAGCAAAAGTATGAGATAACGAATTACTAGGACTAGCACAAGGCAATATAGTATTTTTAGTAGAAGTTGTGCCTTTGTCCACATGAGGCTCACAAGATGTTACCTTTGTAGTGATAGCCTCATGAGCTAACTTTAGCCTAGCATGGGATGCTAGAAGATCCTCATTAGAGCTAGATAGCTTTTCATGATTTTCTTCCAATTTCCCATACTTGCTAGTTAACAACACAAGTTGAGCCCTTAGCTCAACATCTATTATATAATTAAAACACAAGACAACCAACGGTACAGATTAGCCACTCTGAAACAAAGATATTTAGACCGTGGAGATTTATCAAGACAATGGTAAGGATCCGGATCTGTATGATTTTACTGATTGGAGTAGAATGTCTATACGTCTTGATATGTCCGGCCACAACACGCACGCTTAAAAGCACACGTCTCGATGTCCAAATTGTCTACGGCTGATTGGATTAATATAAGTATATTAGCACATGCCGGCTTAAAAGCACACGTCTCGATGTCCAAATTGTCTACGGCTGATTGGATTAATATAAGTATATTAGCACATGCCGGAGAGAAGCCTGCACGCCTGGACGACGAGCGAATCGAAACCAATCGGAGACGCCGCAAGACACAGATCGATGCCGGGGAGAAGTCTACACGCCTGGACGCCGAGCGAGTCGAAACCAATCGGAGACGCCCCAGGATACAGATTGAAGGCACGCCAGAATATCCCCTAAAGGTCGACCACTCTCGGTGCGTCGGCAAATCGACGAAAGATGCCCAGAAGATCAAATGCGACATATCTATACACGTCGATGATGCTCGGTTGCATCACCAAATCGATGATCCGACAGGGTGGCAGCACGGACAGGGGATCAAAGGCACATCTCATCAAGCTGAAATCTTCAAGTAATACTGAATTCCTCATGTAATAGCTATCTGCAATCTTCATGGCAGCACGGTCATGGGATCAAAGGCACATCACCAACCTAAAATCTTCAAGCAGTATTGAAATCCTCAGGTAATAGCTAGCTGCAATCTTCATGTGTGCTTAGATCTTCTCATCCCAAGACGCACCTTTCTCACGAACACCCTGCTCCATGTTAATCACTGATTAGTTTGATCAGTTATTATAATTAAAATCCAAAGGTGTATTACTGTATCATCAAGGGTAGGACAGAGCAACGCTTTATAAAAAAAGGTCCTCTCTATGGAAGCACATTCAAATATTTGATATTGGAAGATCCAATGTATTTTCAGTCCTGACAGGCTCCAACTCTATTCTCCACTTCCCGGCCGATCGCACTTCAGAAGCGATACTGATCCAGCCACCTTAGCCTGTCACTGGAGGCAGTGGAGATGTTAATCATGTGTTTCATCGACATGCAGAGTTGCAGCAGAAAGAGCCAATTCTTCGGCGCCTCACGTAAGCCAGACTCACATGTCAATTAGATTTGCTTATGCAACACGTATCAATGCCTGATAGACATACCGAGTGACCATCTCCGCATGTTACATGTCTCTTTTACGTGAGAGTTAACATCAAAGAGCATATGGTCTTAAAAGTACAACCAAACCATGGTATGCTAAGAGGTCAAGAAAAAAAAGACAAGTTCTTAGAATATGTATGAAATTCCTAACAGCTAATAATTTTGTGATAGTCAAATTGAGTTGTTTCTATTTACCTATGTATCGTCAAAGTGACAGGAAAAGCAACCATGCATGAATTAGTACTTACCGGGGATTTCATTGCGGCTCGAATCGACATAGAGATGCTTGGCTGTGGCGATAGAAGTTTATAAGAATCACGTAAACGGCAGGCATGACATTTTGTAAGAAGTATCTATTATATAATTAAAATAAAAGACAAATAACGGCTCAGATTTAGCACTTAAAAGTGAAGGTTCTCAGATTTTAAAGAGCTATGCACAGAAACCTACAGATTTTAAGTTAATAACCTAATATACATTTTTTTCTTTTGTTTCAGGTATGTGTATACTATGATTAGTTAATAACCGAGAAAATGGAGGACCATTCTTTCCAAAGTGAAGCAAGTTCAGATATTTTGATATGAATTTATTTGATCTGGAGAACCCAATTGGGTCATTCCCAGTCCACCATTGTTAATGTATCTGCAGCAGCAGCGGTACTTAATCCTTCAATAGTTCAATAAGTAGACACTCAGGTTTATACACTAAAATAATTTTCAGATCGAGTGATAATGTGTTTTACATGTTTTCTAAACCTTCTATATATTGAGGATAATCAATAAATGTATGAATATTTTATGATTTCTTTTTCAATTTTACAAATACTTTATACAACAAAACTGGCAAATACTATATTTGAGATTTTAAGGGTCAATCAATAAACATAGGAGTATTCATGTTTATAGCCTGTTTCAATGATATAGTGCCGTATTTCCGATGTGCCACAGTGACATTAACTTTCCTTCAGTGTTCACAACTAAAAATTTCTGGCGCTACTGCTGGAATTCCGGCACAAAAGAACATAAGTGACCTAACCAACTTATAAGCATCGACATGATCTTGATGGCCGAAAAGATATTTCCTTACATATTTAACAATTGATTTTTTTTCTATTATGTCTAACTTACTACTAAGATTTTATTTTCTTTTGTTTTGAAGGGTGATACGATACATGCTCATATAGAAGAATATGGTACACACATTTAGATCAAAGATCAATGAGAGTTATGTATATGTTTTAAGCAACTTTAAAGTTGTATCTCCCAGTCAGCAATGAAGTTAAGATTACTTTTGCATACAATACAAAGGTGAAGGTGGTGAAGGGAACATCAGAGAAAATTTTCAGATTACTACTTTGAGTTTGATACCAAGTATACCTACAACAATGGAAAGGAAAAAACCAACAGTGCGTCGGTATGTTAATAGACGTATCTCTGTCTTCCAGGTAGTTAATCTTTGACTTTTCAGTCATATGTTGTAATTTCAATTACTGATTCTAATGATTTATCTGACATATTTGAGCTAACAGAAAATATAACGACGAAGTGTTTGTCAGATAATACAATACAAAAACAAAAGATCACTGAATTTGTCGAGTGGATACTACAAACAGGCAACGGGAAAACAACATCAGATGAAGTAAGGATTGGATAAAAATACCAAAGGACCTACTGCTACAGAACGAAAATATGCGAAGTAGAAATAGTCCAAAGCATATACCAAAATTTGCTGCAAACATACCGTTGGCGGGAATTTCTAGATGAAAGTGTCCATGGATCAAACAGTCAAGGAGATAATGAGCACATAATGAGCCAAATACAAGGTGAAGAGGTGACATACCGAAGCCTGGATACTGTGTGCAAGGCAACAATGAAAAACGTCAGAGTGGAAAACAGGTATCCTGAGGTGTTCCTCAACACCTTGAAGATCCCAGGAATCCCAAGCCCATCATCTAAAAACTGAAGGTAGGTTTGCCGGTGATGCTCCTACACAACATCAAACAAGCTGCAGGTTATGCAATGGTACGAGAATGACAATAACACAGCTTGGAAACAAGCACATTGAGGTACAAATAATTACAGGAACGTTGTTTGGCGATAATGTATACAAACCTCGGATCATCATGTCACCTAGCGACTCAAAATGGACATTCTTGGTGAAATGAAGAAATATCCATTATAAGTTTGCCTCGCCGTGGCCATAAATATGAGATAAGGTCAGCCCTTGAACATGGTAGGAATATATTTGAATAAGAAAATATTCTGCCATGGGGAATTATATATGGCATTGTCAAGAGTCACAAGCAAAGAAGGATTGAAGCGGCTAACCAATCACAATGAGTGTCCAAGTGAAGATGGCGCAAAGAATATTGTTTATAAGGAGATATTCTAATTTATAGAAGAGTACAAGACATCTAAAATCATGATTGATGGAATGGAGTCCTGATCGACAAAACACAATAAACATACAAAAATATTGTGACAGAAAATTGTAAGCAGGAGATACAATATTCGAATTCAGCATAGCCTGTTTTGGCTTGCTAAACATGCTTCACATGTACTTCATGGACGCCATTATTTTTCATTAGCCACATACAAGTATCTTTCATGTTAATAGACAAAGTTCATATTTCCATGTTATATTTAGGTACTTATGAAATAATTTAATATCCACCTAATATCTCTCATGCTACAGACCTCATGAATCATAATTCTCAAACTAACATCTCTCAAGAATAGTCCCCCAAATAGTCACCTCTATGCTATAAAATCTCTCAACAAAAATGGCTATACCACTGAGAGAGGATAGTGGGATTATTTACATGTGCCTCATGCACTGAAGCGAAGTAGAAACATAATCAGATTAACATTCTCTATTGATCCTTCTCTATTGCCCAATGCCACTACTTATCAAACTAATAACAAGTTAAAAATCACTGCTCAAATTCAATCAAATGCTACAATCAATGTTTTTTTTATCATCATGTATTCTCAATGGGGAAGAAACAGAAATGTGGAGAACTTGCCTGCTGAATGCGGGCCGCAGCTGCCGCCTTCGGCATCGTCGACCACGTCCAGGTCCTAGCCGACGGGCAACACCGAGTATGCGCCTCCTACGCGCATCAACGACTTGGTCAAGAATCGACTCCAAAAGCATGGCCTGCTAGAAAGGGAATTTTCTTGGGCTCATTCGGCTTAGTGGTAGAGAAGAGAAAGAGGATTTTTCTTTCTGTGCTTTTCAGCAGACAGATAGAGTGTGTACCGTAAATACAATTACAGAACATGTCCTGTAATATGCAGTGAGAAAAATAATGGTTGGATAAAATACAACCAATTATATTTAAAAAGGGAAACAAATAACAAATATGCGCTAAAATAATCTGGGTAAGGAGATGTATTTGAAAGAACAAAAATGTTAACAAAAAAAGTACGGCCATAAGAAAAAATCATCTATTGTCTATAAAAAGTCAAAATTACGAATCGACACTATATTTTTGTCAAGAAGACAAAGGAGTCTACAGGAATCGACACAATATTTTGTTGGGCCCAATGATATTATTAAAGTTAAACTAAGTAAAAATATGCAATATGATTAAGCCACGTAGTTTACATGAACTTGAGAAGAAAAATAGAAGAAAATATCTAAATTCTTATTGAAACTCAAATGAATTGACTGTTTGAAAAATACATAAATGTTTTAAATATTAGATTTAAATGGCTATATGATAATGTTCTTCTAAATTTCAAAAAATGTGACTACAAGATATATAATCAATGGATAGTTTAGCCGCGCAAATGCGCGGGCCACCCCGCTAGTTCTCCTTCAAAATAGATGCTTCACAAGATGTGGAGTTAGTAGCACAAGCATCATTAACTTTAAAAATGGAAGAAGACAACTTGGCAAGCTCATCATTCAATCTAGCATTTTCCTCTATAACCTTTGCATGATCACAAGAGGAAGTAGAAGAGCTAGGCACAACAATTTTATATAGTTGAGTTTGGAGTTGATCATGAGACTTGGTAAGGAGAGAGTGTTCACTTTCCAAAGCCTTATGAGCTTTGTCAAGTCTCTCTATATCCATAATTAGTCTAGCATTGCCAACACCAAATTCAACCTTTTCCTTTTTAAGCACTTTATATTTTGCAATGGTATGATTATGTTCCTTAATGAGTTAAGCAACCACTAAATCATTTGACTCATCAATGGAATCGAGTTTCTCCTCAAGAGAAAGCCAGAGCTCTTGTTCATCCTCAAGATTACCGGTAAGAGAAGCAGTTTCAAGAGCATATTCTCTTTCATGTCTTCCCTTTTCTTCAATGACTTCGCAACTCTTGATAGCATAAGTCAAAATTTCACAAAAAGAGGAGATAGCTTTACTACCTTTAGGGAGAGCACAAGATACCATCTCACCCTTCTCTTATAAAGAGTCGACATCATTATATTTTAAACCATAATAATCCTAATCCTCATCATCACAAGATGTAGAGGGTTCCAAAGGTGATACCTTTGAATCTTTAGCCATAAGGCAAAAGTGAGTAATGGACGATGATGATGAAGAATTGCTTGAAGTACCATTGAGGTCCATGTCTTGTTCCAAGAAATGTTGGGATTCCTCTACATTGTTATCCACACAAAATAGAGGATATGGAAGGATTATTTTCATGACAACAAGACATATGAAGCATATCATCATGAGATTTATTTAAACAACTAATACATGATATGCAAGGACTATCAACACTAGCATGTAAGACATTTGAGGTGCTAGAACATTGCACTGAGATGGAGATGACGTATAGTCAATAGTGGATTCAATATCAACAATGCAATTTCTATCACCACTCACCATATCATTACCTTGTGACAAATCACATGTTGGTGAAGTGGAACAAGTTGTAAACTCATCACGCCCGGAGGTGGAGAGAGAACAATCATCCTCAATAATGTTGGACACTTCATATTTATCTTGAAACTTGGTCCAAAGCTCATGAGCGTTCCGAAAAGGCATGATTGATGCAAGATCTACATCGCTCAAAACACAAATAAGGCCATCAGATACTAGAGTATCGAGATGTGAGTTTTCCTCGTCCTCTATTGATAAATCTTGGGAATCCATTGGAGGAGAAAAACCCATATCTACAATACTCTTTATATCATTTGGACCCATGGCCTTAAAAAGATTAAGCATGTGAATCTTCCAAACATCATAACATGTGCCATCGAATTTGAAAGTGGGATTGTGCACTAATTCTCTAAACGATATCTTTACTCTCTAGGTAGTAAAGCCCAATAAAGAGAGCCCAGGCTCTGATACCAATTGAAAGGACAACAATGTCGCCTAGGGGGGTGAATAGGCGATTAAAACTTTTCCGGTTTAGGCTTGATAAATGCGAAATAAAACTAGGTGTTTTAATTTAACAAGCATACAACCTAAATATTCTAGGCTCACCTATGTGCACCAACAACTTATGCTAAGCAAGACAAGCAACAAGGTGATATCAAGATAAAGGACTTCAAGCACGAAGGCTATCACAATGTAAAGTGCATAGGTAAAGAGCGCGGGTAAAGAAATAACCGAGGCACGTGGAGACGATGATGTATTCCCGAGTTCCTCCTTTTTAGGGGAGTACGTCTCGTTGGAGGGGTGTGAATTTCAAACTCAAACGCCACAAATGGCCTCACCCTATTCTCCGATGAACCTTCCCCAAAAGCTCAGTTCACCTTCCACTATTGATTTCCTTTTGGGCGAAAATCGAGTCCCTTACAACAATCTTGAGGCACAACCCACAAAAGGATTGGGAGCTCCCAAGTGACCACAAAAGGTCCCAACTAGCCACAAAAGGCCACGGCCACAAAAGGTCTCAAGAACACCGTCTAGGGTCCAATGACCCAAGAGTAACAAACTCACGAACTTTCACTTCCACGAATCCTCGTGGAGAGAGCAAACCGATGCAACAAACTGCAATGGCAAGAACACAAGAAGTGCTCAAGTCCTTCACTCTCAAATTTCAATAAAGCAACAAATGCTTATGGGGGAATAAGAGAGGAAGAACAATGGAGGAGAAACACCAAGAACTCCAAGATCAAGATCTACTAGGTTCCCCTTACTTAGAGGAGAGATGGATTGGTAGATCTAGATCTCCTCTCTCTTTTCCCTCAAAGATATGCAAGAATCATGGGAGGAATTGAGAGAGGCAAGCTTTCCAAGGTCAACAATGGTGGGAGAGAGAGAGAGAGAAAAATGTGCTTGGTAATGCTTAACCCTTTGGGAAAGAAGGGGGCCTTATATAGGTCCCCAAGATAAAGAGCTGTTGCAGGAAAACTGGGACCGGATATTCCGGTTCAGTTTAGACCGGAATTTCTGGCCCAAGCCGCGCAACAGAAGAAACCTTCTGATGGTAACCGGATATTTCCAGAAGGACCGGAATATCCATTTTTTCTGAAAACTGACAGAAACAGCAAAACGAAAACTGCAATAACATTTTCATCCGGACTTCGATTTCGATGATCTTGAGCTCGTTGGAATCGCAACGAAGAGTTCCTCAAGATCATGCAGAGAAACATCATATTCCATCATGTGAAGAGGAAACCAAAGTTAGAGAGCGTTACCTCTCTTAGAAAAGACAAACCGGTAAAATCTCCCACATCAAAAACGCAACAAGATATTCATATGAAATCCGCTTTTGGTGAACTAGAGCTTGGTATGGAGATGAACACAAACTCTAAATTCTCACATGGATAAAAGCCAAATAAGAACCAAGAAAGATGATATGCCAAGAATGTAAAGGTTTGATCTCTACACAAAGATGTGATCAAGTTACTCACGTGAGAGCACCTCTTGATAGTACGGCATCTATCCTATAACCCGGTATCCCACTAACACCATGAGAACGGTAAAATAGAAACCCTATCATGATCATACCTTTGCCTTGTACATTCCACTTGAGCTAGATGATGACGATCTTGATCTCTTCAAGTGGACCACCTTTCTTGATTACGATTCGCTTGATGAAGATTCACATGTTGCTCCCCCATACTCCAATGTGGGAGAGCCTCTCATAGGCACATCTTCACTTGACCAATATCTCCAAAAGAGTGGCAAGCTTCAAGCATAGGATTTCTTCGAGATGCTTCTCTTGAACTTGCACTTCATAATCTTTTCTTAATATATATTATGGCTTGGAGATAAACATGAATGTTCACTCAATCTTCTTTTCCAATCCACACTTGCATTATGCTCAACTCTACACCTTGAATAAAGCATTGATCATCATGTAATCTTCTAGAGTCCAACATATGAATTCCAATATTTTCCTATGGACAAGATCTACAAGAATATCTCAACGCAAACATTAGTCCATAAGGATTGTCATTAATTATCAAAACCACACATAGGGCACCGTGCACTTTCACCAACCCTCCCTGATTTTTTGGTCGACAAACGACATCCCATTTAGCCAGTCGATATTTCTTTTTCTCACTATCCCCTTGCCAAAATTATCTGGATCGGAAATAATCCAACTTGTTCAAGACCCCTTTAGGTAACTGGAAGAATGATATCATATAGAATACCATATTAGATTGGACTGAATTTGTAAGCACCAATCTTCCACCAAGGGATAGTAAGTTGCCTTTCCAACTACTTAACCTCGCTTGGAGCCGCTCCTCCACGTGTTTCCATTTGGCATTTGATAATTTCCGATAATGTATTGGTATGAAATTGCCCTTGCTCACAACCGAATAGTTCCGCGTACCAAGCAGCTTCCTCATGGGCCGTACCAAACCAAAACAATTCACTTTTGTGGAAATTTATTTTTAGCCCTGATAATTGCTCGAATGCTGATAAAATTAATTTCAAGTTCTTTGCTTTTTCTCCATAAAGAGAATCGTATCGTCCACATACTGGAGGATAGAAAGTCCACCATCAACCAAATGTGGGATTACTCCCTCAATTTGCCCGTCTAGTTTGGCACGTTCTATCATGACCGCTAACATATCAGCCACTATATTAAATAGTATTGGTTATAAAGGGTCCCCTTATCTTAATCCTTTTTTTTGTTTGGAAATGATGGCCAATGTCACAATTGACTTTAATGGCCACACTACCACTAGTAACAAAATTGCGGATCCAAGCACATCACTCCTCCGAGAATCTTTTCATTCTTAGAGTCAGTTGGAGGAAAGACCAATTGACCTTATCATAGGCCTTTTCAAAGTCAAATTTAAATATAACCCCATTAAGTTTTTGTCAATGCATCTCATGGACAGTTTCATGTAGTATAACTACCCCATCAAGGATATTCCTACCCTGCATAAAAGCAGTCTGTGTAGGCGTAACCACATGATCTGCTGATGACCCACAAGTATAGGGGATCGTGACAGTCTTCGAGGGAAGTAAAACCTAAATTTATTGATTCGACACAAGGGGAGCCAAAGAATATTTATAAGCCTTAGCAGTTGAATTTCAGTTTAGCCACACCTAAAAGTAATCTTGCTTGGCACAATTTATCAGTAGCAACAGTAATATAGTAGCAGTAGTAATAAAGTAACAGCAGTAGTAACATGAAAACAACAATAATGGTGATTGTAGTAAACAAAAAGATTAAAATACCGTAGGCTAAGGGATGTATAAGCGGGCGTTGCATGGATAAGATAGTTCACGAAATAGCAATATCATAGGTGTCGGTGTATCGGCATTCTTGATAGGAGACGGGGGTCCTCTAGCCGCGGGTGAGCCGTGGGGTAGAAGGGGAGCGTCGTCGAGGTCGGGATCAAACAAAGCAGTTTACCCAGCTTTGGATCTCGCTACGGTGGCGAGGTCCTACGTGTTGCTATAATTCACTATATGGGCGATAGCCTTGAACAAGTTACAATGAGATTGGATCTCTCATGCCCTAAAGGCGTCCCTGGTCCGGCTTATATAGGCGGCCGGACCTAGGGTTACAAGGTGATTATGTATCCGGCAAGTATACAAAGTTCTAAACCTAACCGGCAAGTCTGCCGCCTTCCGTCTTGGTCTTGGTGGCTTCATGGGCTTCGGTCTTAGGCCTCCTCCTTGCTGGCATCCCCTACCTTAGTCGTCAGCTATTTGGGCCGCCTGGCAGGCAAAGCCTTTACCACCACTGTGGGCCACCCTGGACTAGCCGGATTGATCCATGCTGGTGATACCCCTGGTTGGTATATCCCCAACATTAGCCGCTGGAAGGGTTGAATTTCTCCAGGCGCTGTCTTCTTTTGTCAGCGACGTCCATCTTGTTTCGTAGGCGGCTGAAGAGCTTGAAGCATTCCAAAGTTGAAGTAAGCGGCAATCCATCTAAAGTAGCCGAAACAAATGCCGCCAACATGGGAAAGACGGCCTGACTGCTTGTCAGGAATCTTCCATGTGTAGTCTTGTCAAATTGACCAGTCTCGTCAAATGTTGACGGATGATGTCACAGAGTCCACGAAAGTTTGAACTCGCATGCATCATGATTACTTTCCCACTACGTGCGGAAATCGAGGCGGCGGCAGCGCGCGCTGCCTCCATGACGTGTGAGACGTGCACACGTGGTGGATATCGTGGCTCCAGCCGTTTCGCGCATGAATCGCGGTGCAGGGGGAGGAAAAATTTCCCCGATTCACCGCGGTGTCAATCCATTCCCCACTTCTACCGACCGCTTCCCCTCCTCGAGCTCTCCTCTCCATGCACCTTACTCCGGCGAGCTTTCCCGAGCGGCGCACCCACCATCGAATTGCGAGCACATGCGAGCAGAATTCCGCAGCGGAGGCAGCAGCGGCGGCGGCAGCAACTCCGAAGGCCGCGACAGGATCTAGATCTGTACCGTCAGCGGCGACGAGCCTCACGCCGTCGACTTCTTCTCTCCCCGCCACAGATATGGGGGGGTATCTTCATCTTCTCCGGCACCGGCGGCGCCCACCACCCCTGCGTCCCCCTCCTATCCTTTGACATCCATGGCTTCGGCGGAGGCCGAGCCTGCTGCTGCCCTAGAGGTTCCCGCCGGCGAGGCGCAGGTCGAGGAAGAGGAAGTGGCGGAGCTTGGCTCCCGCTACTGGCTGCCATCATGCGTGACGGAAGAGTACTTGAAGGAGCTGAAGACGGATTCCTGCCGCCCAAGACAGAGTGCACTTGGCGGGTACCCTGCGACGAAGCGGTCCCTAACCCCCAAGACGGAGAGAGGGTGGTTCTGGCTTCACACCTCCTCCGCGGTATGACTCTACCGCCCTCCGCTTTCTTTTCCGCCGTGCTCAAGCACTATGGGCTGCAACCACACAACATTGCACCCAACAATATTTTAGTGCTAGCCAGCTTCCAAGCGTTATTTGAGGGCTACTTAGGTATAGTTCCTCCAGTAGAACACTTCAAGTACTGCTTCTTGTGCCGCCGGCAAACCATACCAGGCGGCCAGCTGGCAACGTGCGGCAGTGTCACTTACAACTGCCGCCAAGGTGACTGGTATCCAAAGATCCCGTACATCGAGTCGGTGAAGAATTGGACCAGCACTTTCTTTTACTGCAAAGACATCCCTGCACCCGGCAACACGGTGGGGATTCCTGCCTTTGTCAATGGTCCGCCAACCTACAAGGCTTGCTGGACAGAGAAGGCAGCAACCACTTTGCCAGAGGAACACCGCCTTGCTTTTAGGCGGATTGAGTTCCTGACCAAGACCATGGAGCCTCCCCGCCTTGACGGAGTTGACACCGTCCTGTGCTGGCTATCAAGGCGGATCATGCCGCTTCGCCATCGTCCTTTGAAGATGTGCGAATACAAGGCGTAGATGACCAGCACAGGCAACACCACTCTCGATGAGGGAGTGTTGCTGTATCGGATGAGAGAGCTCATCCAGCCCAAGCAGATAAAGGCGGCCGAAGGCGTCGCCATGTTCATCCGTGACAATCCAGCCCCAGAGGTAAGCCGGAGCTTCCCTGCATGCATTCGATTATTATATCTATTTTGTTACTGGATTGACGGTGTGTTGTCTTTAGCTGAAGAGCTTGACGGACGCCGACTTGGCTCCGAACTGGTACGATCCTGGGACCGCAAGACTAGGAAGCGCAAGATTGGCGGCCCTTCTTCCACCAAAGATTTGGAGAAGAAGAAGAAAGCAGCCGTCACTGCTGAGGCGGAAGATGAAACCTTGGGGAGCAATGTCCCCACAAAGCGGTAAATAAGCTTTCACCTTGCTAACTTGCCATTTGTTGCGCATTTGCTAACTTGCTTTTGCTTTACTCACAGCGCAAAGCCCACCATAGCCAAGCTTCACTCCAACATAAAGATGGCTGCCGGCCGAGCCAAACCACCAAGATCCTCCCCAGCCACTGCCCCAGCCACCCCTGCCACCAACATTCCTGCAGTTTTCTGCCCGGGAACATTTATGGCGGACAATGTGGTGATGACTGGTGTTGCGAAGGCGGCTGCGGAGAAAGCGGCAGGCAAGAAATCTACTGCCGGCGTCTCTTCGTCAAGAGTGGCTGAAGCTCCGGCTAGTGATGCCGCCCGCTTTATTGCCATGAAGCGAGAAGCGGCGGACGAGACGGGAGAGAGCATTGGCGCGATCGGCCATGGACTTGGCGGGGGAGTAAAAGATGTGCGGCAGACACTAAGGACCTTGCGCGAGGGCACCAGAAACTGGTACTCGCACATGAAGGAACTCCACGGTCTTCTTCACGAACAACTTGAGGTATGAATAACCCATAGTCACAGCTCCCGAGCACTTTGGCGGCTAAAAAAAAATTAGCCTGGGAGTGATCTTTTGACTATGAAGCTTAACATTACCGTTGTTTCGCCTATCTTTTTTAGGCTACTCTTGCCTCGAACCTAGAGCTGTTCCGTGCTCAGGAGAAGAAGGTCAAGGAGTGCCACCAACTTCAGCAAGATATCGAGCTGAAGGACGCCCAGATTGCGAGTTTGGAAGAAGCTCGCAAGAAGGATGAAGGTGACAAATCGCTTTGCCTTCGTAACATCTGCCAACTTCCTGTTTTTTCCTCCGACAAGTATTTTAGTCGGATTTTTCCATGCTTTTTGTAGAATTGCTAAACACTGCACAAGATATTCTCAAGAGCTCAACTGACATGCAAGCTTTGATTAACGAAGCTACAGATCTGGCCAACGAGGTCATGAAACTGAAGGCGGATCACGCCAAGGAGCTTGAGGCGCGAGACATGGCGCATGCCACCGCAGTAAGCAAGTTGACGGACCAGATGAAAATTTTGAGCGACAACCTTGCCGAGGTGACAAAGAACTCTTAGCGTCAGCAGGAGAAGCATGCCCAAGTCGTCCGGCAAGCTAAAGAGACACTTGCCGGCCACCTGGACGAGATCAATGCCATCCACGAACACGTCCTTGGTAACGATTCTGCCCCTCGTGTCATTTGAGGACTTGAGTCATTTGCTGTGTTGCTAACCATACACTGGAATTTTTTGCCTTGCAGTGCCGGCTACCCTCAGTGACAACGAGGATACCTCTCCCCGCCTTGCACGCATTCTGAAAGTTGGTGAGATAATCACCAGTATTCTTGGCGTAGGCAAAGCTATTGCCGCCAAGTTCTTCCCACACGAGCACAGCGATCCCATTGTCCTCGAGGCGGTGCCCGAGGTGATTAAGAAGGCGACCCACGAGCATGAGAATGTGCTACGTTCTGCCACCTGCGACGGCGCAAAGGTGGCACTCTCACTGATGGCTGCTTGGTACCCGGAGGCTGACATGCACCAGGGGACGGAGTTCATGCCTTTTAATATGGCCAGGCCATTGACCCAAAAAAGCTGGCTGCTCTGTCTCCAGCTACGCGACCCGGTTTGCCAACATGGTGGACTTCTGGCTGTTCAACAAGGGGCATCCCGATCCTCATCTCGCAGCAGCCGAAACCTCCTTGGCGGGTGAAGGCGAAGTCCTGGCTGACGAGCACGGCCCTCAGGATAGCGGAGCCAGCCCCAAGGATGCCGGTGTCAGCCCCCAGGACCTCGAGACGGCGTCCCCCAAGGCGGCAGTACCTTAGGCTTCCTCCCCTGCAAGTGATGCACAAATAGATGCGTTAAACTGTTAACACGAAAAAACTTGTTCTATTCTGGGATGTACATATTTTTGTTGGGCCTAACTTTATGCTACACTTGGTGGTAGGCTTATTTAAGTGGACCGCCTTAAAATGTATCTGTCTTATGTGTTTAGCTTTTTCATATGTTGGCGGAACCTCATCTCAGTTACTTTAGATGTGCCAACCGGGTGTAATACCAATTAGTTTAGACACAGAGACCAAAGCCGGCATGTTGATGCCAACGACATATTACTAGGTGACTCACACAGAAACAAACAGATAGTCATACAAGGCGGTGCAAAGGTTGTTTGCTTAGGTTTTAGCCGGCAGACGGCAAATGTCAAAAAAGTTGTAACCACTAGCACGGAGCAAGAAAAAATTTGGGTAACCTTTGACATAACAGATATATGATTGCAAGAAAAGACAAAAGATGGCATGATCTCAAAGCGGAATGAGCAAACCACATACTTTTATTTCATAATCATATAGTACTTATTACAATTAAAAATTGCTAAGTGTAAAAAGGACGTAGCTGCTCAATGTTCCAAGGCCGCTTTGTTTCCTCGTACTTGTCGTTGACATTCCTTTTGTGCTTACAGCCTCTTTTCTTCTTGTATCCGTCTCGTATGTCCACCAAGTAATAGGAACCATTAAGCAGTACCTTGCTGACCACAAAGGGTCCTTCCCATGGCGGGGATAGATTATGCAAACCCTTCCTGTCTTGGATTAGGTGGAGAACCAGGTCACCTACTCTAAAACTGCGTTGTCGCACTCTTCGACTGTGGTAGCATCGCAGATTTTGCTGATAGATGGCGAATCGTGCGATGGCAACGTCTCGTTCTTCATCAAGTAGGTTTAGGCCATCATGTCTTGCATCTTCTGCGTCTTCTTCGACGTAGGCTTAAATTCTGGGGGAATCGAACATCATATCGGATGGCAACACTGCTTCTGCGCCATAGACTAAGAAGAAAGGAGTAAACTTGGTTGATCTGTTTGGGGTTGTGCGCAAACTCCAAAGGACAGATTGCAACTCGATCATCACCCAAGCCCCAGCTGCCCTGTGCAATGGTACTTCGAGGCGAGGGTTTAGCCCTTGTAGGACCAAACCATTTGCACGCTCTACTTGACCGTTTGCCTGGGGATGCGCCACGGAGGCCAAATCCAGCCGGATGCCATGTTGGATGCAGTATTCCTCAACTTCGCCCTGCGATAAGTTTGTGCCATTGTCGGTGATAATGCTATGTGGCACCCCGAATCGAGATATTATTCCCCACAAAAAATTGGCGGCTGTGGCGCCGTCAAGCTTTTTGATAGGCTTAGCTTAACCCATTTGGTGAACTTGTCTACAGCCACAAGCATATGTGTGTAGCCACCAGATGCCGTCTTAAATGGACCAACCATGTCCAAGCCCCAGACCGCGAAAGGCCATGTGATGGGTATTGTTCTAAGTTCCTGAGCCGGCATGTGTGGTTGTTTGGCATATAGTTGACAGCCCTTGCATCTTTTGACGATATCCTCTGCATCTTCTTTAGCTGTCAACCAGTAAAAACCTCGCCGAAAAGCTTTGGATACAAGTGAGCGGGACGAAGCATGATGTCCGCAAACTCCATCATGTATCTCATCCAACAGGTTCCTGTCTTCATCTGGTGAAATGCAATGTTGGTAGGCTCCAGTAGTGCTATGCTTGTACAATTCACCTTTGATAATCATAAATGCCTTAACTCTTTTGATGATTTGCCTTTTCAATACCACATCATCTGGCAACTCCTGATTGATCAGGAAGTCGAGGTATGGTGTCGTCCAATCCGGCTTCACCAAGTAGACGGCATATCTTGCGTCGCCTACTGGTTCTGCCGCTTCTAGGTCGAGGAGGTCTGCTCCTTTTATCGACGGCTTGTAGAGGTGTTCCAGGAAAACATCCTTTGGAACCTTTTTGCGCTCGGACCCAAGTCTAGCAAGTGTGTCTGCCGCCTCGTTTTGAGTCCTTGGGATGTGGCGGACTTCGTATCCTAGGAAGCATTTGGCGAATTCGTCAACAGTAGCCCGGTATGCCGCCATTGTTTTGCTTTTTGCATCCCATTTGCCACGTATCTGCTACGCAACCAGGTCTGAATCTCCGTAGCAGAGGACGTGTTGGACGCCCAAATCCTTGGCGATGTGTAAACCGTGAAGGAGTGCTTCGTATTCGGCAACATTGTTTGTTGCTTTGAAGTGTACCTGTAACACGTAGCTTAGCTTGTCTCCTTGCGGGTTTCTTAACACAACACCAGCCCCCGAGCCCAGAAGCATCTTTGATCCATCAAAGTGCATACTCCAATATTCTGATTCTGGGAGAGGTACTTCATCCATGGCTTCCGTTCAGTCTCCGACAAAATCTGCTAAGGCCTGAGACTTGATGGCATTTCTGGGTTTGTATGCGATGTCGAAGGCGACGAGCTCAATGCCCCATTTGGCGACCCGGCCTGTTGCATCCGTGTTGTTAATTATGTCACCCAGAGGTGCCTTGCTCACCACAGTAATTGAATGTTCCTGAAAGTAGTGCCTCAACTTCCTGGCGGCGTAGAACACGCCATAGACCAACTTCTGGTAATGTGGATAACGCTGCTTTGATGCGGAAAATACTTCACTGATGAAGTAGACGGGACGCTGCTCAGGGGCGTCAGCTGCTTTCGCCTTGCGCTCCACAACCATGACTGCGCTGATAACCAAGTTGGTTGCCGTGATGTAAAGCAGCATTGGCTCCTCTGTACGAGGTGCTGCGAGGATTGGGGCAGTCGTCAATGCTACCTTAAGCTGTTGCAAGGCAGCATCTGCTTCGTCTATCGACTCAAAGTTGTCAGATTTCTTCAATAGCGGTAAAGAGGCATGGCCTTTTCACCAAGGCGGCTAATGAAACGACTGACGGCAGCTACTGAGCCGGCTAGGCGCTGCACGTCCTTCAGGCATGTGGGCCGGGATATGTTGAGAATTGCCTTGTTTTTTTCTGGGTTGACCTCAATTCCTCGTTCGGAAACGATAAAGTCGAGCAATTTGCGGCAGGAACTCCAAAAACGCACTTCTTTGGATTGAGTTTCATCTTATATACCTGAAGGTTGTCGAAGGTTTCTCTTTAGTCGTCAAGCAAATCAGCCTTCTTTCGAGACATGATGGCAATGTCGTCCACATAGACGTGCACATTGCGGCCAATCTGTTCGTTCAGGCATCTTTGCATGCATCTCGGATACGTTGCGCCGGCATTTTTTAGGCCGAAGGGCATCGTGATGTAGCAGAAGGTCCCGTAGGGTGTGGTGAACGATGTTTTTAGCTGGTCTGATTCCCGCATTTTAATTTAATGGTACCCGAAGTACGCGTCCAAAAAGCACAGCAGCTCGGATCCGGCTGTGGAGTCTATGACCAGATCTATACGTGGTAAAGCAAAGTGGTCCTTAGTACAGCACCTGTTCAAACCGGTATAATCGATACACATCCTCAGCTCTTTATTAGGTTTCGAACCATTACAGGATTTGCCAACCAATCGGCATGCACCACTTCCCTAATGAACTTCGCCTCCTACAGCTTGATGGTCTCCTTCCTATCGTCTGCCTTTTCCTCTCACCATAGCGTCTTATTCCTTGCTTCACTGCTTGGCTCCTTTGTAGACATTAAGAGAGTGCTCGCCAAGTTCCCTAGGTACACCTGGCATGTTGGTGGACGACCATGCAAAGATGTCCCTATTCTCGCGCAGGAACTCGACGAGCGCTTTCCTATTTGTCATTTAAGCCGGATCCGATGGTGACTTGCTTGGAGCTGTCACCTGACGTCAGATCCACCTTCTTCATTTCTTCGGAAGCCTTGAAAGTCTTCTTTGCCTCGGCTGTCTGCACCTTTTCCGGCAACTGCGACGTATCAGTTTCCTTTTTCAGCATGGCTAGCTCCTCGGCGTGGAGGACTGCCTCAGTGAAGGCGGCATTACCACGTTCACACTCCTTCGCTTTCTTGAAGTTGCCATTGACGGTAATGGTACCGTTGGGTCCAGGCATCTTCAGCTTACTGTAGATGTAACAGGATCTCGCCATGAACTTGGCGAAAGCTGGCCTTCCAAAGATGGCGTGGTAAGCACTCTTGAAGGGGACTACTTCGAACCGGATGTGTTCAGTGCGATAGTTTGCCTCCGGTCCGAAAGTAACCTCAAGCTTGATGCTTCCCATGGATTTGGCTTGCTTTCCCAGCATGATACCATGAAACTTGACCTTGCTATAATCAAGATGGCTCTCCGTCAAGTTCATGCGCTTCAAATGTCCTCATATAGGATGTTTAGGCTGCTGCCTCCATCCATCAACACCTTGGTCAGTCTGAAGTTGTCGACAATTGGGTCGACGACGAGGACGTACTTGTCGGGGTGCGGCACGTGGTCTGGGTGATCTTCCTTGTCCCATGTAATTGGCGCTTCGGACCAGTCCAAGTATTGGGGAACATCTGGCACCATGGCGTTGAGCTCACGTAGTTTCGCCTTTTCTTCTTTTGCCGACGGAGTTCCTAGGAAACAGACCAACTGGCCGTGTATTTTGGGGTACTTTTTCTCCTTGCGTGGTGGCTTGGGGTCCTCGTCCTCTGACATGGAAACTGCTTCACCGTCGTCTTCCTTCTTTGCCTTCTCAGCTTTTTGCTCTTTTTTGGCTTCCAGCCAACGTCGGGGTCCTTCTTAAAGTCGTCCATAAAGCGGCATTCTCCCAGCGTGTGGTTGACCTTCCCGAGTGATGCGTGGATGGGGCAGGGCAAAAGCTTCACCTGTTCGTAAGTCATGCGGTTTTTGCTAGGAGCGATGCCCTTGCTTTTCCACTTGCGATTGCCGCCTTTGCCTTCGAAGGCGGCGGCAACCTCGTTGGATGGTCCGGCTTCCTGGGGATCCTTGCGCTTGTGACTCGCACGTCTGTTTGGCGCCATGGCATGGGTACCGTCAACATCGCGTGCATCGTCGTCCGCCTGAGCGTACATGGTGGCAAACTCAAGCATGACCCCGAGGTCTTTGACCTGCATGCGTACTAGCTTGTGTCTAAGACTTGAGCCTTTTAGTATGCCTGTGGTGAAGGCGTGGATTGCTTGGTTGTCGTCGACGTTCTCGCAACTTGCCTTTGTCTGGATCCACCTTGCCAGAAAAGCCGTCGCAGTTTCATCTGGCTTCTGCACACAGCGCGTCAGATCGGTACACGTGTTAGGTCGCTTGTATGTGCCCTGGAAGTGTTGGGTGAAGACCCGTTCCATGTCAAGCCAGCTATGAATGGACTTCTCTGGGAGGTTTTCAATCCATCTTTGGGTTGTGCCCTCCAACATGAGGGGGAGAAAACGAGCGGCGACTAGGCCATTGCCCCGGCAATCTGGACTGCCAACGCATAGTCCGATAACCCTGAGTTTGGTTTGTCCGCTCCGTTGTACTGTGGGCAGCTTTTTGACACTGATGTCATGTCCCTAGGAACCTGAACATTGCGGATGGCTAGGCCAAAGCACTCGGGGCCGAGGTATGACTCTTCTTTTCCCGCCTTTATGTCATTGAGACGATGTCGTGCATCTTCCGGATCGAGCTGCCTGTTGGATATGTCGGCATGAAGCTTATCCTGCGCAGCCCAGCTTTTGCTGCGCCTAGGCTCGTTATTGTGCACCTGACCTCCGCTTTCGCACCTGGGCGCTGGCGGTGGGGAGCGTGTTCGGTCCCTGCTTCTCCTTGGTGGTGGCGCATTATCGCGGTTGCCGCCACTCCTTGGCGACTGTTGGTTGCCCCGATTGCCGCCTTCCTCTCTCCTAGGCGATGGAGGGGGCGCTTCATCGCGCCTGTTGTCGGTGCGGGACGCTTCATCTCGCTGCCTCCTGGGAGGCGGCGATTTCCGCGGTTCCTTATCCTTGTCCTTTCCCTTCCCATGGCTGCTGGAGCCAGATGGATCCTCAGGATTGCCGCCAGCAGCTGCCTTGCAAGCATTGGATTTGGACTCCAGCCTTCCTCCACGTGCATCCGCCTGGTCAGCACGAGAATCAGCCCGTGCCTGCTGCTCCAAAGCCTTGTAAGCTAGGACAGAGGCATAGTAGATCTTTTCGTCCTTGTCGTAATCGTCGTTGTTGAGGATGTCTAAGGCGGCCACAGTGTTAAGGACAGGAGTACTCAGGATTACATCGCCGTTTTTGTCCTTCCGCTATGGAGCCGATGCCCACTCGAAACCAAGTCGTTGTGCAGGGGACTTGTACTCCTCGGGAGACAGATCCTGATTTTGCAAGGTGCTTTTCTTTTTTGGCGGTGGCACTTTTGATTTGGCCACCGGCGTAGTCGTGAAGAGATTTTTCCTGGAGGTTATCTTGGCGTTCTCCACCTTGGCCTCCTTGATCAGGTTCAAAACTTCGTCTTGCTTCACTTGGAGGTTCCTGGTTTGCTCCACTATGATTGTGCAGAGCTTTTCCAGGTCAGCCGGAGCCGTCTTTTCGTTGACCGGCGTGTTCAAGACTTCGGCCAAGAAGGCCATGTCTTCTCCCTTGCCGGCGTCCTTGCTGCATCCGCGTCTCTCCAGGATCTTCTTCTTAGGAGCAGGCGGGGGCTCCATGCTTGGCAGGTTGCCGTCCAGCGCGGAGGCTCTGGCGGCATCTGCCGCTTTAGCCGGATCCGTGTCGGTAACCTCAGCCACAAAGGCCTGCTGCATGGTTGCTGACGAGCCTGTTTCCGCCTCTGAAGGCGGCGGTTCTGGTGCGTTGAAACATTTTTGAACCTTTTACTCAAACATGCTCACAGAGTCTTCTTCGAAGTCAGAATCTACGTTGACTGGAACAGTAGATCTGGATCCGGCATCTGACATCGTATCATCCTAGAGTGCAGGAAGGCTCGATTCAGGATCGTTGCTCTTCGGCTGGGAGTCGAATCCCAGTCCGGCAACACCACAGAAGTGGAGATCGGAATCCGTCGACTCCAGGGAGAAGGCGGATTCATATCCGTCTTGCATGTAGTCGAACTCCAGGTGGTGAGTGGGCGAAAAGACGGTGTGATTCCTTGGGAAGCCCATGGCCTCCGGCGTGAACCCGATGAAGATCTCGTGCTCGCCAATTGGGACGAGCGTGTAGGCGAGGAGTCCATCTTTCACCGGCATCCACGTTGCGTCGTCTTGTACGTAGCCGATGGAGCCGAAGCGCGATGAGCGGCCGACGGCGATAGTATCGCCGATGCCACCAAGTATTCCCACGTCGAACATGACAGCCGACGCCTTAGGCCCCACGGTGGGCGCCAACTGTCGGTGTATCGGCATTCTTGAATTTCTGGAATTTTTCCAGATTTTTCCGAGAAATTTGATTTCTGCACAAAAACATGACACCAAGGCAATTCTGCTGAAAACAATGTTAGTCCGCATTAGTTCTATTCAAAACATGCAAATTAGAGGAAAAACAACAGCAAAAGTGTTTGGGAAAGTATATACGTTTTGGACGTATCATCTGCCACCGAATTTAGCCGAATGGTTGCCATACTAGTGAAGATTTTGAAACTGATATTAAGGAGGTAGATGTATATTTCTGCATCAATAACTTTAGGTAAAAAATGATCTCCCCAAAATTTAGGCGACACAACTCTAGTTTTCCAGCATGCAAGTCGTCGAACATATATAGGAGGTCAGTCTTAATGACATCCCAAAAGTTTTGATAAATCTCTGTTGGGAAGCCATCTGGACCTGGTGCCTTATTATGCTCCATTTGGAAAACCGCTTTTTTTACTTCTTCCTCGGTAAATGGGGAAGTAAGATAGATGTTTTCCTCATTAGATACTTGGGGGATATCATCTATGCGAGACTCATGAAGGGTAAAGTTCCCTTCCTCTGGATCCCCGAACAGACCTTTATAATATTTTATGATATAATTTTTCACCTCCTCTTGTCCGTGGATCAATGCCCTCTTTTTCATGTAAAGAATGAATAAGCTTATTCCTATGTTGCCATTTACAACATTATGGAAGTATCTTGTATTAGAATCTCCTTCAAGAATAAATTGAGCTTGTGACCTCTGGTACCATTTGAGTTCCTCTTCACGTAATAGGCGTGCTATCTGTGCATTTGACAGACTTTTTAGTTCAATCTCTAGCGCAGACAACGGTTGCCTTTCTGTGATTTCTTTGAGTTCATCAATAATGGCAGAGAATCAAGCCTTTTCTTTTTTTCAGTATACCGCTGGTGTGCCGTGCCCATCCTCGAATGAATGTACACATATTGCGTATTGTGTTGTTCCATCTTTGGATAGGAGTACTACTAGCCACAGATTTTGACCATACCCCTTTAACCAGCTCATCAAAACTGTCTTGATGTAACTAACCCAATTCAAATTTAAATTGGTGTTTATCATATGGTTTTGACTTTAATACGTTCTAACGTGTGTACCATCACCAATGGGCATTTAGATTCCCAATCAGTGTCCATAATTACACGATCCAACTTTTCGGCGGAGAGCTATGTGTTCAAGGATACCCTTTCGTCCATCTCAATTGTCCCTTTCACCTCCTTAGTCATTTTTCTATTATACAACATACTTAATGATGACACATATGAATTTGAAGATAAATATTAGCTCAAGTCGCTGATTACCCAAGTTTCAGAGGTTATTGACTTCTTGGATGTCCTGGAAGAATTCAGAACTCTTAACACATGGGAATGGAATCTGAGAGACATACTTAAAGCTCATCATATTTCTCTGTTGCAGAACCAAAATTCTTACTGGAAGCAAAGAGGCAAAATAAACTGGGTAAAATTAGGCGATGAAAACACAAAGTTCTTCCATGCAAGAGCCACAGTCCGGCACAGACACAATTACATTTCATCCCTGAAAAATGATGATCTCGTGGAGATTCATGATCATGATGGTAAAGCTGCATTGCTTTGGTGTGCTTTCAAGGAAAGAATGGGCCAATCTGAAAACCCAAATATGGCTTTTGATCTACCTTCTATTCTTGGTGAGAACTCTGACCCAGAAATGTTTCAGCAGCTGGAATTGCCATTTACTGATGATGAAATTTAGCTAGTTATCAAAGAACTGCCAAATGACAAATCCCCTGGCCCTGATGGATTCAACAATGAGTTTATCAAAAACTGCTGGTCTATAATAGCCTCTGATGTAAAGGATTTAATCCATGCTTTTCACTCTGAGAAGATATGTCTTGAAAGCATAAATGACTCCTATATCACACTGATTCCGAAGAATGATTCACCTGAAACTGCTGCAGATTTCAGACCAATTTCCCTGCTAAATAGTGTTCTGAAAATTGTGACAAAGCTCCTTGCAAACAGACTTCAAAATATCATTCTCAAATTAGTGCACAAAAATCAGTATGGTTTTCTAAAGGATAGATCAATTCAAGACTGCCTTGGGTGGGGCTTTGAATATCTTTTTCAATGCCACAAATCAAAAAAAGAGATCCTCATTCTGAAATTAGATTTTGAGAAGGCCTTCGACAAGATTGAACATAATGCAATTCTGAAAATTCTAGAAGCAAAAGGTTTCGGGAGGAAATGGATTAATTGGGTGGCTATGTTGCTCAAGACTGGCACCTCTTCTGTGCTTCTCAATAATGTTCCAGGGAAAAGTTTTACTGCAAACGAGGTGTCAGGCAAGGAGACCCTCTCTCTCTCCTTTGCTCTTTGTTCTGGCGGCTGATCTACTACAGTCCATTCTTAATAAAGCCATGAGTCAAGATTTAATAAAAGCTCCTCTAAATATTCCTAGCTGCCCGGATTTCCCAGTGATACAGTATGCTGATGACAATTTGCTGATCTTGCCTCCTGAAGCCAATCAAATCATGTGCCTTAAAGCTCTGCTGCAAACCTTTACTGATTCTACTGGACTAAAAGTAAATTTTCAAAAATCTATGATGGTGCCCATAAACTTAAGTGAAGAAAGAGGAGATCAAAATATAAGAACACTTAACTGCAAAAAAGGTGTTCTTCCATTCACTTACTTGGGCCTGCCTATGGGAACTACAAGACCATCAGTTGAAAGCCTGCTCCCCATTGTTCAAGGTGTTGAGAGAAGGCTCTGTGGGATTGCAAATTTTTTAACATCAGCAGGAAAACTAGAGATGGTTAAAACAGTACTAGCATCAATGTCAGTCTTTGCCATGCGTACCCTAGATGTGCATGGGGTAATTAAAAAACAGATAACCAAATATATGAGGCATTGCCTGTGGAGACGACCTGATCTAGATGATAAAAGGCCAACCTTAGTGAAATGAACGACAGTCTGCAGACCAAAGGAGCAGGGAGGGCTGGGAATTATGAACATTGAAGTGCAAAATAAATCTCTGCTCATGAAAAACTTGCATAAGTTCTATAACAGATTGGACATCCCATGGGTGAAGCTAATATGGTCTACTTATTATACTGATGGTGCTGTCCCTGGAGAACATTTCATTGGGTCTTTTTGGTGGAAAACACACTTGAAACTCTTGGACAACTTTAAAGGCTTGGCCAAATGTAATTTGGGCAGTGGACGTACAACATACTTCTGGCATGACCTCTGGCAAAACTCCTGTCTGAGCCACTATTTCCCTCATCTCTTTACGTTTTCAAGAAATACTCAAGTCTCAATTTTCTCTATGGCTCAATTAGAATTCTTAGAAGACCATTTTCACTTGCCCCTGTCGACTCAAGCATACCAGGAATTTCTTCAGCTAGAAGCCATTTGGGAAGCATGCCAACAGGTCATAGAACTCGGACAGGAGGACTCTTGGAGTTATATTTGGGGAAATGGACTTTTTTCGAGTAAAAAGGCATATAAAGCAATGATTGGCACAAGACCGACTCCTCCGCATTTCTCATGGATTTGGAACAGCTCTTGCCAAGTAAAGCACAAAGTCTTCTTTTGGCTTCTTTTACATGACAGGCTCAACACAAGAAATCTTCTAGCCAGAAAGAATTTTGTCCTTCAGACATATGATTGTGCTACCCTACAATGTAGCACTCAGGAAACCCTGGTTCATTTGTTCTGGTCATGCCCATTTGCGTCTCAGTGCTGGGATCACGTTTGCCCTCAAAGAGACAGAAACCTATCACTGTTCGAAGCTTTTGATGATATGAAAAGGAAAATCCAGGAACCTTTCGCCATGGAGATAATGATTCTTGCTGCTTGGGGTATATGGATGGTCAGAAACAACAAGATCTTCAAAAACAAGTCGCCAAGTTTTGAAGAATGGAAAGCTATCTACAGGGGTGAGCTACATTGGCTGAAATATAGAATAAGAGCGAAATATGCTCAAGAGTTTAATATCTGGTTGCAATTACAACCTTAGCGAGTTTTTGAAGCTTTTTTGCTTTTTTTATTCCCCTCTTCCCCCCACCATTGTAAATATCACTTTCACATATATATAAAAATTGCAGTGGGATCTTCCCCTAAGCATGTTGATCCTTTCATAGTTGTTTCTGATGAGTCTGAATTTATTGATGATGATTATATGCCTGTTACTTATAGTAGTGATCATGATTGGGAAAAGAACACTACTTTTGATATTGAGAATCTTTTTGGTACCAATTCTGAAAATGATGATATTAATAATTATGTTATTAGTACTATCCATGTTCCTTCTAATGATGATATGCAAAGCTCTAAGCTTGGGGAGGTTGAGGTTTTTGAAAATCCTTTTGCTACAAATGATTATATATTTGAGACGTCTCCTCCTAGTGTGGTTTTTGAAAATCCTTTTGCTACTAACGATTATATTTTTGAGACCTCTCCTCCTAGTAAAAATGATGATGATATGTTTACAAATGAATATACTTGGAAAGATAACTATTCTCTTGTTTATGATGATACTATGCCTCTAGTTTTTGATAATCATTGTGATGATAACTATTTCATAGATTATAATTACAGTCATACTCATGAAACTTGTTATAATTATGGAGGGAATGACTTCCTTACCCAAAACCATCCCTCTAATATACAACTTGTTTATCATGTTCAAGTTCTTTATGATGATCCTACTCCCATTGTTACTAACAAGAAGGACTTTGCTTATGTGGAAAATATTGATACTTTTATGCATATGGATCATGATAAGAATTTTACATGTGATGGTTATGTTGTGTATTTTATCTATGATGCTACTGAAAATTATTTTGAGAGAGTAAAATATGGTTATAGAAATCTTCATGTTATTAAAATTCCTCTCTTTATGTTGAAGGTTTTGAAGTTGCACTTGTTTTGCCTTCCTATGCTTGTCACTATGTTCTTCATGGATTTATTTTCTTACAAGACTCCAATGCATAGGTAGTGTTTTAGATATAAACATGTTTTATGTTTGCTTGTTGATGCTCTCTTATATATTCAACTCTTATTCTTATGTGAGCATCATAAAAATCACTATGCCTAGCTAAAAGGCTTTTAAAAAAGCGCTTATGGGAGGCAACCCATTGTTTTTACTTCCTGTTATTTTTATTTTTTGAGTCAAGGAGCATGTTTACTTCTGTAACAACTCCTTTGTATCTTTTATTTACTGTTTTGTTGTGCCAAGAAAAGTCTCTTATGACAAGATGGTACCTATATTTGGATTACTGCACAGGAACAGATTTCTGTTGTTCACTGTACGAAATTTATAAAATCCACGGAACGTGATTTTGTGCGTGTTCCTGATATATGTACGCATCTTTCGTATGACTAACGTTTTTCGATTTGAGCAATGTAAGTGTCTCGAAAAAAAATCTGTCTTTATGTACTGTTCTGGTTTTGATAGATTCTGTCTTTATTTTGCATTGCTTGTTATGCGAATTTTCTTTGTGGTTTCTTTTTATGGAAAGGTTCTACAAAGACCTGGTATACATTAGCTAATGTTATAATGAGTTCTTGATTGTGTCTTTACAGAACAAAGTAATTTTTCTTTTTCGATGCACTAACCCGCTAATGAGAATTATGTTGAGTTTTGATGTGAAGGAAGTTTTCAAGTGTTAAGAGAGGAGGATAATATAATAACATCAAGAAGAATGAAGAGCTTAAACTTGGGGAGGCTCCCTTGGATCTCCCCAGCATATTTCTAGAAGACTCAAGCATCTAAGCTTGGGGATGCCTTACGCATCCCCATCTTCATCAACAAATTATCAGGTCATCTCTAGTGAGACTATATTTTTATTTCTTCACATCATATTTGCTTTTCTTGGAGCGTCTTGCGTGTTTTACTTTCAGTTTTGCTTTTATTTTATTCTCTGGTGACTACAATGCTTGATCACAACATTCTTGTTTGGGAGAGAGACACGCTTCGCTTTTTCATTTGAATACTCATATTCTTCACTTATATTTGTTGAGTATTCCTGTCTAGCTACTGCTAAGCTTCTAGCTCTCTGTTTTCATGTATCTCTTGTCAGAGCTATTAGTTCTTTTGAAGAAAGTACTATCTTGCTTCACTTATATTTGTTTGGAGAGTTGTTTAAATAAGTTGATTGGTGTTTGGTTGGAACAGAAAATGCTATGCATGTGGTAGTGGTATAAAAATGCTTACATAGTCTTGTAGATCACTGTTTTGAGTAATTTGATACTTGTCAATTGTTTTGAGTTACCAAGTAAGTAATGTTTAGACTTGTGCATCATGTAAGTAAAGGCTATTAGTGAAGAACTACTGTAAAGCTTGTTGATATTTGATTTGTATCATTGGTAGTTCCAAAGTCTAGATAGTTTCTAGTGAAAGGTTTTGGTTAACAAGGAAGACAATGTGGAGTCTTGTAATTTTTCAAGCATGTTTTTATATGAGTCCTTGCTGTACCGGTTGACAGTCTATATGTGCTTAAATAACCTTGCTAGACTAAACTCTGTACTAAGCGGGAATGCTGCTTGTGCATCCAAAACCCTTGAGCCAAAATCCATGCCATCTGTGTCCACCATAACTACCTATTATGTGGTATTTTCCTGCCACTCCAAGTAAATTTTTCATGTGCTACCTTTAAAATATTCAAAACTGTTACAACTCCTTTTTGTGTCACTGTTTACAAGGTCATGAGGATGTGGTAGATGGTCTTTATTTCACTTGTTGATCAGACTTTACACCTGGACTATTGGCATATACATCCGCTTATCCATTAATTTTGTAAAAAGAGCTGGCAACGGGGTGCCCAGTATCAATTAATTACAACTTTAACCATTAATTCTCTTCACATCTTTTTGCCCCTGAGAAATCAGTCAAGCAATGTTCATAAGTGTGTAATCAAAAGAGAACGAGGGATGATCTACCCGCTGGTAGAAATAACGTCCTTCATGGGAGCCACTCTTGTAAGGTCTGGTTAACTTGTGACTTAAAGTATTGTCTATTTACTGATTCGTTGACCACTAACACACACCTCTCAAAATATATTTTTATACTCTCTATATGCTTTCAAAAACTTAAAAAGCTCTAGCACATGATTTAATCCCTGCTTCCCTCTGCGAAGGGCCTTTCTTTTACTTTATTGTTGAGTCAGTTTTCCTACTTCTTTCTATCTCCACAAGCAAACACTAGTGTCAACTTTGGTACAACAGTTGTTATATAATGATATGTTTGACTTATTGCATTACTTTGCCTTGACAATATCCATGAGATAAATATGTTAAAGTTGAAGCCAGTGCTGGAACTAAATCTTCCTTTGTGTTAGTCAAACACTTTCATTTAGAATCTATTGCTTTGTGAGCTAACTTTTATATAAACTCTTATAGCTCCATTGTCTCCAAAGTATTATTCATGAAAGTTTGCACTTGTATGATTCATTTTGTTTACTCCTTGTTTACTTGTTAGCAAACTGAATTGGATCACTTCATTCAGTTCATGTGCTTTACATTATTACTTGATCAAGATTATGTTGGTAGAATGTCACTTCAAAAATTATATTGTTTTATCGTTTACCTACTTGAGGACGAGTAGGAACTAAGCTTGGGGATGCTTGATACATCTCAAACGTATCTATAATTTTTGATATTCCATGCTTGTTTTATACCTATTGCTACATGTTTTACATACACTTCATACCATTATTATGCATTTTCTGGGACTAACCTATTAACAAGATGCCACAGTGTCAGTTCATGTTTTCTGCTGTTTTTTCGTTTCAGAAAAGCTAGTCGGGAAATATTCTCGGAATCGGACGAAAATCAACGTGTGTGCCTATTTTACCAGAAGACTCTGTGAGCCAAAAGGGAAGGTCGAGATGGGCCACGAGGGGCCCACGCCACCCCTCGGCGTGGCCTGGATGAGGGTGGCGCTGACCCCTGGCGTGGCCACCTCGAGAACCTTCCAGAGCTGCCCTTTCGCCTATTTATTGCCTCCATCCCGAAAACCCTAAATCAATCGATGATATTCCCGAATACATCTCCGTGCTCCGCCGCCATCCGAACCCCTAATTCGGGGGACAGAAGTCTCTGTTCTGGCACCCTGCCAGGACGGGGAAGTGCCCCCGGAGCCATCTTCATCGCCGTTGTTGCCTCCCATGATGAGGAGGGAGTAGTTCTCCATCGAGGCTGAGGGCTCTACTGGTAGCTATGTGGTTCATCTCTTTCCCCCATGGTGTGATCTTATTGTGATCATGAGCATTGTAATCTAGTTGAATTCATAGATGTTTTCCCCTTCATTATGCTATAGTTATGCTACTCAAGTGATTTATCATTATAATCTGTGGAGTCATGTAAGAACACGTTATCAAGTTGACAGAGTGGGTGATGTATATGGCTCCATAATATATTAGAGGGATATTTATCATGAGTATTCTTGTGTTGGATGGCATTATAAAATTGTGGAGTTTGTGTACTATTTAGGATGCTCATAGTGACATTGGGGTGTTCTAGGTGTGTATACAGACTTTAAGGTGTGCTTTTATAGCCCTACGCAATGGTCTTTGTGTGCTATGATACTGTGGTGTTTGTTTACTCAGACTTTAGGAAGTGCTGATATAGCCTTACGCAGTAGATTGGTATTTCCATCCAACAGGAGAATAGTTCAGAGTAGCATGTGAAGAGGAAGTATTTATGTGTTCAATTATATTATTATTGTTGAGAGTGTCCACTAGCTAGTGAAAGTAGGATCCCTAGGCCTTGTTCCCAAAGCATTGAAACACTGTTTACTCCAAGTTCTGATGCATGTTTGCTTGCTGCCATTGTTATTACAGATTGCTATTACCACCTGCTATTTTCTATATCACCTGCATTTTACTATCTCTTCGCCGAACTAGTGCACCTATACATCTGACAAGTGTATTGGGTGTGTTGGGGACACAAGAGACTTCTTGTATCTTAATTGCAGGGTTGCTTGAGAGGGATATCTTTGACCTCTACCTCCCTGAGTTCGATATACCTTGGGTTATTCACTTAAGGAAACTTGCTGCTGTTCTACAAACCTCTACACTTGGAAGCCCAACACTGTCTATAAGAATAGAAGCGTGCGTAGACATCATCCCTCAAAGATATGCAAGAATCATGGGAGGAATTGAGAGACATGCATTCTTTCCAAGGTCAACAATGGTGGGAGAGAGAGAGAGAGAGAGAGAGAGAGAGAGAGAAATGTGCTTGGCAAAGCTTAACCCTTTGGGGAAGAAGGAGGCCTTATATAGGTCCCCAAGACAAAGAGCCGTTGCAGGAAAACAGTGACCGGATATTCCGGTTCAATTTAGACCGGAATTTCCGGCCCAAGCCGCGCAACAGAAGAAACCTTCTGATGGTAACCGGATATTTCCAACCGGATATTTCCAGAAGGACCGGAATATCCGGTTTTCTGAAAACTGACAGAAACAACAAAATGAAAACTGCCATAACATTTTCATCCGTACTCCGATTTCGATAATCTTGGGCTCGTTGGAATCGCAACAAAGAGCTCTTCAAGATCATGCAGAGAAACATCATATTCCATCATGTGAAGAGGAAACCAAAGTTAGAGAGTGTTACCTCTCTTAGAAAAGACAAACCGGTAAAATCTCCAACATAAAAAACGCAACAAGATATTCATATGAAATATGTTTTTGATGAACTAGAGCTTGGTATGGAGATGAACACAAGCTCTAAATTATCACATGGATAAAAGCCAAATAAGAACCAAGAAAGATGATATGACAAGAATGCAAAGGTTTGAGCTCTCCGCAAAGATGCGATCAATTACTCACTTGAGGCCCCTCTTGATAGTACGTCATCTATCCTATAACCCGATCTCCCACTAACACCATGAGACCGGTAAAATAGAAACCCTATCAAGATCATACCTTTGCCTTATGCATTCCACTTGAGCTAGATGATGACGATCTTGATCTCTTCAAGTGGACCACCTTTCTTGATTACGCTTCGCTTGATGAAGATTCACATGTTTTTCCCCATACTCGAATGTGGGAGAGCCTCTCATAGGCACATCTTCACTTGACCAATATCTCCAAAAGAGTGGCAAGCTTCAAGAACAGGATTTTTTTGAGATGCTTCTCTTGAACTTGCACTTCATAATCTTTTCTTAATATATATGATGGCTTGGAGATAAACATGAATGTTCACTCAATCTTCTTTTCCAAGCCACACTTGCATTATGCTCAACTCTACACCTTGAATAGAGCATTGATCATCATGTAATCTTCTATAGTCCAACACATGAATTCCAATATTTTCCTATGGACAAGATCTACAATAATATCTCAACGCAAACATTAGTCCATAATGATTGTCATTAATTACCAAAACCACACATGGGGGCACCATGCACTTTCAATCTCCCCCATTTTGGTAATTGATGACAATCCCTTTTACGAGGGTTTATATAATGAATATTAAGCAACCATGAAACACAAAGAGTAAGGATGCATGAGCATGAAAGGAAAATTCTTAAGCTTGAGAACAAACTAGCATAACACCAAATTAAACCCTCTAAACTTCTCCCCCATTGGCATGGATTGCCGAAATGGGAGGAAAAATGTAGAAGGCCAATATAGAAAGAGCTCCCCCATAGTGTGTGCATTTCTCATAATATGAGTGAAATCGAATGCACATATCCAATGATGAATAGTTGGGGGGAGATCAAACTATATTGAGGATCTAAAGATTGTAAAAGGAAATCAAATTGAAAGATACTTCGACAAAAGAAGTAACCAATCAAAGGATCCGAAAAACCAATTTGAACATAAGAAGATATTATGATAAGATCAACCAAGTGTTCTAATAATCAAGTGGGAACTCCCCAAGGTACGTGCACAATAAGGATTTGCATTTTAATATAGTGTGCACAACATGGAATCCTCACTCCCTCCTAGATAATTTTGAACACAAACAAGTGCAAGAGAGAAAAATGGGAAATGAGCCAATACAACTTGCAATAAACAAATGTTGAGCAACAAGATCAAGGAGCGACAAATAAAGACTTGCTCAACCGAAAGAGATGGGTGTGAGATAGAAAAGACATTTTAGTAGACTAATACAAGGATGAGCGTATGCATCATGGTAGTCTTTCAATATATGAGGCACATAGTGCATACCATGTCTTTCACATACACACAAACCAAAGAAGATGTAGCAAATCGGTCCACAAGCTTATTAAGATGCAAAAAGGGATATCAAAAGAAAAACAAACCTTGTGCCTTTTAGAAACCACCAAAGAATCAAAAGCAATAAAAGGTGGTCACTAAAGAATTGGAATACCAATTAAAGATGTAACTATTCTCATGTGTATAAGTTTCTAAGTAGACACAATCATGAAGATATAAGTCCACAAAGAAACATGCACACACAAAATAGGTATAAAGTTAGAGAACATGATATTCAAGAGGAAGTCATAAATACACCAATAAGATCTTTGCTTAAAAGCATAGCACAAAGCTCAATTTTATCTCAAAGGGTATAAATATGAACTTTCAACACACACTCATCATAGCATCAAACATATCCACAAAGAAAAATGATAGTTGGGATGCTCCGAGAAAGATAACAAGTATCACAAAAGGCAAATGATTTTGAGAATTCATCAATATTGCACATGGATGACTTTGAGAAGAATTTGCTAGATTAACATATTTGGGATCGGTGAATCATGAAAATGATTATATGTAATCCCCTTAATATGTAATCATCTCGGCTTACTCACATTTGCAATAAAGATGTTTTGGAAAGAACTTTGCAAGAACCAAATCAATTGCAACAAGAGATTCATGCCAAGATACAACCTACACAAGGTTGAAAGTTAGAAATGTATGCATGAGGTAGATACTTGTCATCGAGATAGCATTGGGTGATGTAGAAGATAAGAGTTCATTATCATCCGAGCTTGGCTCCAATAAGCACATGGTGATAGCACCTTCATTGTTAATAAGACAAGCTTTCAATGCATCTCGAGTGTACCTAAAACAAATTAAGTACAACATGGCACCAAACTCATTGGGTCCAATGCAGTTAGAGCAACTATAATACATAGGACAAACTCCAAATAAATATGTGCATATTGATATGAAACTGAATTTCATGCACATCTTAGCCATTTAGGAAATGATGAAGTTTATCCTATATAATGGATCAACAAAAGTAAACATGCCATAAGATATACATAGTAAATATGCATGTACAAGACTTTAAAGAACCAAACGAGATACAACTTGGACAAAACACCACTTAAACCAAGAAATCACACACAAGTGTGACAAGAAAAAGACTTGTCCAAATTATATCAAATACCCAAATCAACACATGATCTAAGATACCAAGTTGAAAAACATACCAAATGAAAATAGGTTCAAGGAATGAATTAAACCCTCTACACTTTTCATGATGGCACAAAGTACCAAGATGAAAAATGCTTGTCTTCCAAAGAGACATATCATCGGGATCAAAAACCAATTGAAAACAAATGGTGTTCTAAAACATATAGGATAGCTCCCCCAAGATTTGTGCATTATTTATGATCTTGCATTAGAATACAAAATGCACACAAATGGGGCATCACTCTCCATATATTTTATCCAACACTAGTCATGTTCCAGAAAAGCCATAAGATACAAAACCATTAAAGAATGGTGTTCTACTCAATTTAGGATAGCTTCCCCGAGTTAAATCAAAACAAAGCATTGGCAATAAATAAGGCAAATTTCGAGTAAGAGCCAATGTAAATATGATTAATATATTTACCACAAATATGATTATCACTTGTCAATGCCAAGTAATGTATGGAGATATATCTCGGTGGTAGAATGGCAAAGATTTATTCATGATCATATTCACAAAACATAAGCATGTGGCAAAAGATAGGAAAAGAAAAACATGCTTAGATAGAGATTCTTGACGGCTTTAATTAATAAACGATCATGCAAAGCACCAAGAAACTCTCTCACAAACAAGATCCAAAAGATGAGAGACAAAAAAGCATTTAAGCAAATATGGTGCTTGTTTGAGCAACATGCCACATCGGAATAAGATTATTAACAATATCAATTCTAGATGGCAAAACCTCACATGTTCACATTTTCTAGGCTTGTAATATGCACAAAGCTTATTACTACCCCATAATGTGATAATTCATTTCTTTTAAACCAAGAGGCAAACAAACCAACTAGAGATAATTAATGGACATTATAGAATTTGAATTTTTCATGAGCATGACATACCACATAGAGAATATATAATATTGATATATCATCACTAAGTGGTATTCCTCGTGTACACACATTTTTAGGATTGCGAAATGCACGAAGCACATCACTTTCCCAAAGTGGGATAGTCTATTAATCTCTCAAAGATAGCCAACAAGATATGATATCACATAGAAGCAATAAGGCTCAAAATAAGTAAATGGTGTGCAAACCAACATACACATACTTGATTTCTCAAGATAAGTAGAGAGCACAACACATACAAACACTAGCAAGGTACAAAACCAAACACATGCAAGGGTGCAAGCAACTTTCAATGTATATATGATATAAGCACAAGTTACCGCAAGGAGGAACATTGGATAAGAGATAGAACAATATAACCCAAATGACTTGGCTTGAGAGAATAAAATTAATGAAGATCCCTTAATTCTTCATGATGTAGCCAAGTCTCCAATGCCCTCCAACAACACCTATTGATCAAGTTTTAGCTTGTTGGTCCCCAACCAAGTTGGGTGCTAAGAGGTTAGTCACAATAGGCTTGGCAACCCAAATGGTTCTTTTCTTGACATCACTTTGAGTACCAACATATTTGGCAAACACATTACCAACCTTATCCTTCCAAAGAGAATAAACATCATCAATTATAATGGGGTTGGATAAGGTACCATTAGTGCATGAAGAAGCAAAGTGGCCCTTCTCACGGCATATGTAGCAACATTGGCTTCCTCCCTTCTTCTTAGTTGGAATCTCGACTTGACGAGGGGTAGCTTGATTCTTCTTGGGAAGTGACCGTTCTTCAACTTGAGGAACATGAGTTTGAGCTTGAGGCCTCTTCTCTTGTTGCTTCTCACTAAGAGACTTCTTCTTCAAAGGGCAAGATCTAACATGGTGCCCTTCAACTTTGCACTTGAAGCAAATAATCTTGGCCGAATCTTTAACTTGTTCTTGGCCCTTTTTCTTCTTGTTATACTTGGACTTGTTCTTGATATTGGAGTTGAATCCAAGTCCACTCTAGTCATTGGGGCGTCTTTGAACACTCAACATATTGTCAAGTGTAGACTTCCCAACATGACGTTTTTCCAAGTTTTTATTCAAAGAAGTGACTTGGGCCTTGAGCTCTTTTAATTCCTCTACATGGTTAGTATCAACATAAATACTAGAGGAAGTAGATATTTCATTGTTAGAGCAACAAGGCAAGGAAAGTAATTCATTGCAAGATTTAGCAAAAGTATGAGATAACGAATTACTAGGACTAGCACAAGGCAATATAGTATTTTTAGTAGAAGTTGTGCCTTTGTCCACATGAGGCTCACAAGATGTTACCTTTGTAGTGATAGCCTCATGAGCTAACTTTAGCCTAGCATGGGATGCTAGAAGATCCTCATTAGAGCTAGATAGCTTTTCATGATTTTCTTCCAATTTCCCATACTTGCTAGTTAACAACACAAGTTGAGCCCTTAGCTCAACATTCTCCTTCAAAATAGATGCTTCACAAGATGTGGAGTTAGTAGCACAAGCATCATTAACTTTAAAAATGGAAGAAGACAACTTGGCAAGCTCATCATTCAATCTAGCATTTTCCTCTATAACCTTTGCATGATCACAAGAGGAAGTAGAAGAGCTAGGCACAACAATTTTATATAGTTGAGTTTGGAGTTGATCATGAGACTTGGTAAGGAGAGAGTGTTCACTTTCCAAAGCCTTATGAGCTTTGTCAAGTCTCTCTATATCCATAATTAGTCTAGCATTGCCAACACCAAATTCAACCTTTTCCTTTTTAAGCACTTTATATTTTGCAATGGTATGATTATGTTCCTTAATGAGTTAAGCAACCACTAAATCATTTGACTCATCAATGGAATCGAGTTTCTCCTCAAGAGAAAGCCGGAGCTCTTGTTCATCCTCAAGATTACCGGTAAGAGAAGCAGTTTCAAGAGCATATTCTCTTTCAAGTCTTCCCTTTTCTTCAATGACTTCGCAACTCTTGATAGCATAAGTCAAAATTTCACAAAAAGAGGAGATAGCTTTACTACCTTTAGGGAGAGCACAAGATACCATCTCACCCTTCTCTTATAAAGAGTCGACATCATTATATTTTAAACCATAATAATCCTAATCCTCATCATCACAAGATGTAGAGGGTTCCAAAGGTGATACCTTTGAATCTTTAGCCATAAGGCAAAAGTGAGTAATGGACGATGATGATGAAGAATTGCTTGAAGTACCATTGAGGTCCATGTCTTGTTCCAAGAAATGTTGGGATTCCTCTACATTGTTATCCACACAAAATAGAGGATATGGAAGGATTATTTTCATGACAACAAGACATATGAAGCATATCATCATGAGATTTATTTAAACAACTAATACATGATATGCAAGGACTATCAACACTAGCATGTAAGACATTTGAGGTGCTAGAACATTGCACTGAGATGGAGATGACGTATAGTCAATAGTGGATTCAATATCAACAATGCAATTTCTATCACCACTCACCATATCATTACCTTGTGACAAATCACATGTTGGTGAAGTGGAACAAGTTGTGAACTCATCACGCCCGTAGGTGGAGAGAGAACAATCATCCTCAATAATGTTGGACACTTCATATTTATCTTGAAACTTGGTCCAAAGCTCATGAGCGTTCCGAAAAGGCATGATTGATGCAAGATCTACATCGCTCAAAACACAAATAAGGCCATCAGATACTAGAGTATCGAGATGTGAGTTTTCCTCATCCTCTATTGATAAATCTTGGGAATCCATTGGAGGAAAAAACCCATATCTACAATACTCTTTATATCATTTGGACCCATGGCCTTAAAAAGATTAAGCATGTGAATCTTCCAAACATCATAACATGTGCCATCGAATTTGAAAGTGGGATTGTGTCGGGGGGCTGCCCCGGTAGGGCAAAGATGATGTGTTATGAGCAGTTAAGGTCTAACCGGATCAAGGAAAGAAGAGCCGGCTAAGTTATCCGGGTCGGATCTCAAGGCGATTCGGTCAGTCCTACTTCAAGCCAGTGAAAGAAAAGACCAAAGGGGATCCGGTGAGGTTTAACCGGATCCAGGAAAGAAGAGCCGGCTAAGTTATCCGGGTCGGTCAGGAAGGACCCGGGTAGGGCAACTCGGATGATGCACAGGGGCCAAGTAATGTCAGTAAAAGTCACGGGCACTGTAAGGTTACTGACCGGGGCTCAGAAGACAGCAAGGTGCTGCCACAGGTTTTCCGGGTCACAAGCCCCTAGGCGCTGACTCGGCCTATTCGGGAAAGGGGCAGTGGCTAGGCTACTGTGGTCTACACTGCCTTAAGCTCAAAGAGGAAAGATAAGCCTGTGGTGAACAGAGGGTGAGCTGGGCTGAGTGACAGTGGCCAGTGTTTGTCCTGTTCTCCTTGTCCATGCCATTGTCCTCTGCGGCCAGGGGCAAAAGGGTAATTCGGTTACTGTATATAGGCAACACCACCTCCTTCTGTGGGAGGATCGACCATTGTGAGCATCATTTCCCCCCCAAGCTTCATCTTCTACCTAGAGCCCGTTCCTTTGTTCATCATACAGCTCAAGGAGCGCTCTGTACTTGTAAACACTTGAGATATAAGAGAGTAGGCTAGAGCTGCAGTAGGGGTGTTACCTCCACAAGAGGGCCCCGAAGCAGGGTACATCGTGGTGTTCTTCGCTGTTCTTGGTTTGCTTTGTTCTTGTTGATTCCTGCGAGGTTCTTGTTTGATCTTCATGCGTGCTTCGTAGGCGCGCAAACCCTCCCCGGTTCCCCCAACGCCCAAGCGAGCCCACACTTAAGCCATACCCATGGCATCTGCCGTGACACCACCACGACAGTTGGCGCCCACCGTGGGGCAAGCATTGGCGTTGGCTGGGGTTTCCATCCGGACGGGCTCCGTCACTGGTGCCGGCGAGCGGGTCCTCTCCGGGCTCGTGTGCAAGCTCGGCGAGTTCAACTTCATCAGCGACAACGCGGGGTGCTTCTCCAACAAGCCCTTCCCCGCGGATGGCTTCCTCATGACGCTGGGCAGCTTCGTCACCTACGTCGCCACCGAGCCAGTTCGCGAGTACCCGGCGCAGGTGCTCGTGGCTGCGGATCCTCCCTCTTTCCGCGCAGCTCGCGGAGGGCGTAGCGCTCGCCCTGGGAGCAGCGTGGAGGTCATGGTGGCTGCCGCAAACGCTGCTGCAGGCAAAGGAGGTGCCAGCACGAGCGTGCCAGAGGAGCTGGCCACGCCAGTCGATCCGGCTGACAAGCCGACTCGGACAGCTAAGTTCCCTAAGGAGAAACCCGATCCGGTTGGTCCCCTTGGCATGTCAAGCAGGGGTGCTTCCTTAGAGGGTATCTTGGAAAAGCTAGCTCGGCCAGTGGCTCCTGGAGCAAATGTTGATCTTACTGTAGCTCAGCTAGAGGCAGAGCGCCTGAGGTTGCAAAAAGAGGCTCGGTTAGTGATAGAGTCTAGGCAAGAGTTTGATAGAGACCTGAGAGAATACAATGCTGCCAATGGTATCACAGATGGCTTTACTCCTGTAGTGCACCGCTCGCGCAAGAAAGCCGAGCTACGTAACAGAGGCAAGGACCTCAACGACGAGTTGGCTAGAGCTGCAGGTTCGAGCTCAAGTAAAGCCACTAGTCATAGGTCCGGAACAGGCAAGCCGGTTTATAGCTCCCCGGCTAAGAATCTTAGGGCTGCAGCAGCAGCGCGAGCTGAATTAAGTAACCTGACCGGGGATGCTTGGCGCAAGCAGGCGGAGAGAGTGAATGAGCTAGTGGATGTGTGCAACAGGCAGAATGAGGCCTACAGGAAAGCTAATCCGGATGCTGGTGGTTCCCGGGTAGTTGTCTCGGTTAGGGCTGCTAGCCAGAAGTCTAAGGGGCAAGCGTCCTCTCCGCATGTTGGGATTGACCGAGCCCAAAGTGTGAACTCGGGTAAGAGCAAGCAGCTGCAAACTTATGATGCGGTATACGCAAGCAAGCAACTTGCAGCCCAAGGAAAAGGCGGACAAGGCAGAAACAGTGGTGGTCAAGGCAATCCGGGTACTGGAAGGGAGAATTCGGCTGGCCGAGGTCAACCGCCTCGCCACCCCGGACAGCAAATGATGGCACAGGTGCAGCAGCAGAGTGGTGGCCAGGTGGGCTACCGTTATGACGATGGCAATTCGGCTATGGCGCGAGCCGGATACCAGACGTATGACAATGCACTGGCGTCGAGACTGGGGCCTCGGATGTTGGATCCGGATGATCAGCGTCTCAAATTGGACAGAATCTACCAGTCCGAGAAGCTGGAAGAGCAGGGCCCACCGGGTCCACCATGCTTTGGACCTCGGATAATGAATGAGCCAAGTGTGCCTTTGTTTCAGCTCGGCCGCAACACGAAGCCGTATAATGGCAGCACCAAGCCACAGGATTGGCTGACGGACTATGTATCATCAGTGCACATTGCGGGGGGCAATCGCCGATGGGCGGTCCGGTATCTCCCGCATATGTTAGAAGGTCCAGCCCGGATCTGGTTGAATAACTTGCCGCCGGGTAGTATCAATTGTTGGATGGATTTGGAACAGGCGTTTAACAGCAACTTCTCCAGCACCTACAAGAGGCCAAACCGACCTCAGCTCCTGGCTGCGTGCAAGCAGGAAGAGAGGGAGACAGACCGAGAGTATTTGACTCGGTGGAGCAACATGCGCAATTCTTGCGAAGGTGTAGTGGAGGAGCAGGCCATTTCATGGTTTGCACAGGGATGCAGGCATGGTACACCACTTTGGCAGAAACTCCAAAGAGATATGCCGAAAACCCTGGCAGATATGATCCGGATAGCAGACACGTATGCGCTGGGTGATCCAACACAGCCCGCATTGGATGCAGTGGGAGCAAACAGGAGGCAACCAGTTAATAACCGAGTTGGACCATTAAGGCCTAGTGACCGACATGAATTCGGTTACAAGAGAAGAGATCCGGATTACAGATACGGTTCTGATCAAGTTGCTGCGGTAAACATGGATCAACCCGGTGGAGGAGATGCGCAGAGGCAGAAAACTGATGGTCCAGCTTGGAGGCCGAATCAAGGTGCTTGGCCGAAGAAAGTGTGGGAGGGACCAAGTCCACCTCTGACTTTTGAGTCCAGATTAGATGGGCCTTGCTGTTATCACACCACCGATCCGCGCAAACCGGCTAATCATTCGACCCGGAACTGTAGTTGGCATCACCGCATTCAGGCGGAAGGTCAAAGAGGACCACCTCAAAGAGGTGCTCCTAGACCGAATTTCAGGCCAAACATGCCGCTAACCGGAGCCAATGCGACCCCGGTCAACGCTGGAACTCCAAGGCCAGCAGCAACGAAGCCGGTTAACCTGGTGAACATGGGAGGCAGTGACAATGGTGATGGCCCAAGTAGGCAAGGTGGATACCCTGGGAATGATTACAAGGAAGCACATCAGAGTTATGTGGTTTTCGTGACCGAGCCAACTGACAAGAAAAGTCAGTTGAGACGAGCAAAGGAGGTGAATGCCGTGATGCCAGCAGTTCCAAAGTACTTGAACTGGTCTGAGCAGGAGATCACTTGGAGCAGGGCGGATAACCCAAGGATCATGCCAAGCCCAGGGAACTATGCACTGGTGGTGGATCCAACTTTGGTTGGACCCAAGCTGAACGTGAAATTTAGCCGAGTCTTGGTCGACAATGGCAGTGCCATAAACATCATGTATCGGGACACAATGATCAAGTTGGGTATTTCGCCGAATCAGTTGCAACAGAGCAGCTGTACTTTCCATGGCATAGTACCCGGGGTATCTTGTTCCCCCATGGGTAAGATCTGGGTAGATGTGTTGTTCGGTACCAGGGACAATCACAGGCTTGAGAGTCTCGAGTTCGAGGTGGTGGATTTGGAAAGCCCATACCATGCTCTGCTTGGCAGGCCAGCATTAGCCAAGTTCATGATATCTACTCATGTGGCCTACCTCAAGATGAAAATGCCTGGCCCGAATGGTGTTATCACCGTTGCGGGAGACTACAAGAAGGCCATACAGTGTGCTACAGTTGGTTCCAACTTAGCCGAATCACTGGTGATACAAGCTGAAAAGAGCAAGATGCACGAGGTGGTGGCAATGGCGAAGTCGGCTCAGTTAGGCGTGCTGGCCATGACCAACCCGGATGGCGGCGCAACCTTTGAAGTGCCCAAGGAGACAAAGAAGATCCCCATTGACCCGGAGAACCCAGAGCGCATGGCCATCATTGGAGCCGGTTTGGGCGAGAAATAGGAAAGCGCGCTCTGCCATTTCCTCCGTGAGAATCGGGATATCTTTGCATGGTCGGCTAAGGACCTGCCTGGTGTTCCGAGGGAATTGGCAGAGCACTCTTTGTTTGTCAGGCCAGAAGTAAAACCGGTTAAGCAACCGACTAGGCGTCTCTCAGAAGATAGAAGAAAAGTGGTGCTCGATGAGCTGGCTAAGCTACTGGCAGCCGGATTCATTATGGAGGTGCTGCATCCAGACTGGATATCCAATCCGGTTCTGGTAGAGAAGAAGAAGGACGAACCAGCTGTGGTCAAGGTGTGGCGCATGTGTATAGACTTCACCAATCTGAACAAGGCGTGTCCGAAGGATCCATTTCCTTTACCTCGGATTGATCAAGTGATCGATTCCACTGCTGGGTGTGAGTTGTTGTCTTTTATTGATGCGTACTCTGGTTTTCACCAGATACCACTGAACCCTAAAGATCAAATAAAGACTGCTTTTATTACCCCGTATGGGGCGTATTGCTATCGTGTCATGTGTTTCGGTTTGAGAAATGCCGGTGCTACTTATCAGAGATGTATGCAGAAATGCCTACACTCCCAGATGGGCAAAAATGTGCAGGTCTATGTCGATGATATTGTTATCAAAACTAAAGAGAAACATACTCTCCTCGGGGATCTCGAGGAGACATTTGTGAACTTGAGAAAATATCGGTTGAAATTGAATCCGGATAAATGCACCTTTGGTGTCCCGGCTGGAAAGTTGCTTGGCTTCCTTGTATCAAGCCGAGGCATTGAAGTTAACCCGGCTAAGATCCGAGCCATAGAAAACATGAAATTGCCTAAGTGTCTAAAAGATGTGCAAAAATTCACCGGGTGCTTAGCCTCATTAAGCCGGTTTGTGAGTCGGTTAGGAGAGAAAGCTTTGCCCTTATATCAATTGATGAGAAAGAGCACCGGGTTCACATGGACCCCACAGGCAGATTCGGCTTTCAATGAGTTGAAAAAGATGTTGTCCACTGCTCCAGTTTTGGCATCACCTTTGCCGAGTGAACCGATGTTGCTTTACATTGCGGCCACTAACCGGGTCGTAAGTGTGGTTATTGTGGTAGAAAGAGAGGAAGAGGGCAAATCCGTGCAGAGGCCGGTGTACTATTTGAGTGAGGTGATCTCAACTTCGAAGCAAAATTATCCTCACTACCAGAAGATGACATATGGTGTGTACCTGGCGGTCAAGAAATTGAAACATTACTTCCAAGAGCACCCGATTACAGTGGTGTGTGAAGCTCCAATTGCGGAGATCATTGGGTGCAAAGATGCAACTGGCCGAGTTGCCAAATGGGCGATAGAAGTGTCTCCTTACACACCGCATTATGAGAGAAGAGACGCTATCAAGTCTCAGGCTTTGCCGGATTTCCTTTGTGACTGGGCTGAGATGCAATATGAGCCACCTAAACCGGATTACAATTACTGGAGGTTGCACTTTGACGGTTCCAAATGCAAAATCGGGCTAGGTGCTGGAGTGGTGCTCACATCACCAAAACAGGATCAATTGCGATATGTATTGCAGATTCATTTCTCAGCGTCAAACAATGTAGCCGAGTATGAGGCACTGATCCATGGGCTTAATGTGGCTCGGGACATCGGCGTTCGCCGAATTGAATGTTTCGGTGATTCGGATTTGGTCGTACAGCAATCTTCTGGAAATTGGGATGCTCTTGATGCCAATATGGCACTGTATCGGTTTCATGTTCAGAAAATTTCGGGATTTTTTGAAGGCTGTGAATACAAGCATATACCTCGGCTGGAAAACCAAGCTGCAGATGTTCTGTCAAAACTCGGGTCGTCTAGGGAGGCAATCCCACCCGGAATATCCTTGAATCATCTAAGGGTCCCTTCAATCAAACCGTCGCCTGATTCCGAGTCGATTTTTATTCCCAAGCAAGAATCCGAAGCTATTCCTATGAATGTTGACGTTGAGTATATCGAGGAAGACCCGGGGACTGCATGCCCGGACTCGGGGACTGCTCACGCAGATTCGGAAAATGCTAACCGAGTCTTGGGAAAGAGGAGTAGAGATGATGATGCTAACCGGATTGTGGGGAATGGACAGAAGCTGATAGAAGAGATAATGGCGGCCAAACCTGTGGAAGAAAATGAGCACTTGTTCCCTTTGCATCCAGTACCAGAGTGGGCTGAAGAGATCATGAAGTTCATCGAGGAAGGAAGCTTGCCAAGCGATGAGACCAAGGCTAGGCGTGTCCAGAGGAGATCCAAGGCTTATACCATCATCAACAAGGAGTTATACAAAAGAAGTGTAACCGAGGTGTTGCAGCGCTGCGTGGAGCCAGCAGAGGGCAAGGAGATGCTCCTAGAGATACACCAAGGTGAATGTGGACATCATTGCAGTACAAGAGCCCTGGTGGCTAAAGTGTTCCGGCATGGATTTTATTGGCCCACTGCTCATGCAGATGCGGAGGACATAGTCCGCAGGTGTGAAGGATGCCAGAGATTTGCTAAGCAAACACACTTACCCGCATCGGCACTGAAGACAATTCCTATTACTTGGCCATTTGCGGTGTGGTGTTTGGATATGGTGGGAGATTTCAAGCCGGCTAGGGGCAACATGACACATATGCTGGTGATGGTGGATAAGTTCACCAAGTGGATAGAGGTGAAACCAATACGGAAAGTGGATGGCCGTTCGGCTGTAATCTTCTTGAAAGAAATCATTTTGAGATACGGATACCCTCATAGCATCATCTCGGATAACGGCACAAACTTTGCTGTCGGAGAGTTTGCCCGATTCTGCATGAATAAGGGGATCCGGTTAGACATAGCCTCAGTGGCACATCCAGAGTCCAATGGGCAAGTGGAAAGATCAAATGCTCTAGTGTTAGCCGGCATCAAGGCTCGTCTCATTGAACCATTGTTGAAAACTCCAGGGTGCTGGATAGATGAAATCCCATCAGTTCTATGGGGTCTAAGGACTACACCGAATCGGTCAACAGGCTATACGCCATTCTTTCTGGTGTATGGGGCAGAAGCTGTCCTACCCACTGACATAGAATATGATGCACCAAGGGTGGCAATGTACACTGAAACCGAGGCAAAGGAGGCCCGGGAAGATGCAGTGGATCTGCTAGAGGAAGCAAGAGAGTTGGCCCTGTCTCGGACAGCAATATACCAGCAAAATCTCAGGCGTTATCATAGCCGGAAAATCAGTCCTCGAGTGTTTCATGAGGGTGATCTAGTGCTGAGGCTGGTGCAGCGCAGCAAAGGCCGACACAAATTGTCACCTCCATGGGAGGGACCATTCATTGTGAGCAGGGCTATGCACAATGACTCGTACTATCTTATAGATGTACAGGAACCAAGGGAGGATGGCTTGGACAGACCCGGACAGGAAACCAAGCGACCTTGGAATGTAGCTCTGCTTCGACCCTTCTACTCTTAAAGGGCGCAATGTATGTATTTCAATTTATCATGAATGAAATCGCAGTAATCCGAGTCTGGACTCGGGGACTGCTTCGTCCTTATGCGTGTGTTGTTTATTACGGCTTTGTTTGTTGCCGTTCATGTGCCGAATCGCTTTGAACCTTGTTCTGAGTTTCAGTAATGTATGTTGTGTTGTTGATCTCGTGACTCGACTGACAAACACCAAAATGGTAGTCAAGAGCAGAGATGAGGAATATGGGAAACATGAAAATGGACACGGGGACTCGGTCCAAAACCGATTCGGCACATGTCGTTTACTAACCCTGTTATTTTTTTTTTTCGTTTATGTTGAATGATTCTAAACCACAACTCGCATGTTTCAAGTACTGTATGCTATGATTCCTATCTTGTGACTCGACTGTCAAAACACCCAAAGAGGTAGACAAGAGCAAAGATTTGGCAAAAGTAGTAAACAAGAAAACAGACTCGGGGACTCGGTTTAAGATGATCCAACATAAACCTTGTCCGGATCACGTTAAGCATGATAAGCATAGTCTCGAAAGAACTTAAAATAGTCTATTACATCTGCTCCCGGCATACCGGGGATTTAATGTTTTTGTTAAGTACTTCAGGGGGCAGCGGACTCGGTCGCGGCAGACTCGGTCATAGGAGTTTCAGTTGCGGGAACTTCTGTGGGAGGAGCTTCGGTTAGCGGAGCTTCGGGCGCGCGAACCTCGGTTACGGGTATTTCGGTGGAAGTGGACGCGGTTACGAGAGGTTCTGTTGCTGGAGCAGATTCGGAAGATGGTGGCGCTCCGGAAGTAATCTTGACTGGAGAGCTTGAAGGATGGGCGGATTCGGAAATTTCCGGATCGCGTGAAGCCTGTTTAGTAATCACAGTCAAGTTAGTGGCTGAAATCACAAAAGACTCGGTTGGAGTTTGTTCGGTGAGCTTGGCCGAGTCGGAGGCTGGTACCTTGCTGGATTTTTCTTCATCAGACTCGCCCTCTGAGTCGGCATATTCTTCAGCGGAGGCGTCGTCTGATTCCTCTTCTTCAGTGTCTTCTCCATCCGAGTAGACTGGAGCCTCCAGATCAAGATGCTTGGTGCGTGCAAATTCGGCCATGAAGTTGGCGGCTTCTTCACGGATCTTGATCCGGATAGGGTCTGTAGCCCATGAAGAACCCTCGCGAAAGGAGCGCACTTTGGCAAGGTCAATCAGCTCGTACCAGGACATGATGAATAACAAAGCTGCGTCAGCACCAGCGCGGGCAGACGAAGACCTCCACTGTTTTAACCGGGTCATTGCTTGATCCAGGTCTCTGATCAGCTCCTCCACGGGCACAACTTGCCGCGCTTCAGGAAACAAGATTCGGTGAGCCTTGAGACTTGCATTAAGCAGACCAATGTGGGAATCCTTCAGAGGAGCAATCCGAGCCTTAAGTGCTGTAATATGATCTTCGATGTCCCATGTCTCGGATAGGGGAGCCTCGGTTAATTTAGCTCTCTCAGCTCGGGCGTTTCGCACAGCCTTGGCGGCTTGAAGCCGAATGCTGGTAAACTCTCCTACAAACAAATAAGCTAATACTGAGTTCAGCAAGAAGGAACACAATCATATGTATCGGTTAAGAGCAGAAAGAAAAAAGGGGATTCGGTGAACTTACGATCCATGTCATCGTTAAGGCTAGCAAGTTGAGCCAGCCATTTCGCACTGGCCGCTTGGTGAGCAGCCAGTTCTTCTTTAGCAGCTTTCAGTTCAGCTTCAGACTCGGCCACTGTGGTTTGAATCTGCTTATCCATTTCGGCTCGCCTCTGTAGCCCGGCGTGCAAAGTGTCTCGCTCCTTCTGAATTGTATCTTTCTCCTTTTGGAGCGTGTCTCTCTCCCTCCGCAGTGCATCCCGCTCTCCTTTAACTTTGTTCTTCACTTTTTCAACCCGGTCAAGCTCCCGCTGGACTCGGGCTACCTCTGATTTTTCCTCGGATAAAGCACGCTTTTGCTCTTCCTCTTTGCTATTCATCTTGAGGACCAAGGCATCAAATGATTTTTGGAGCTTGTGGTACTGGTTGGCAAGCTGCTTAAAGAGGTCGCTGCGAGTGCCCGTGCTTTCCTGAAAGAAAGTAGATAGCGTCAAAAGAGACTCGGGGACTGATACCCGAGACAAGGTGGAGCCAAAACAAATCTCGGAGATTGGCCGAGACTGACCGAATCGGTTAAAAAGAAACCCGGGGACTGGGGGTCTCACAGTTTTTTCAGTTAAGAAAAAGATCATGATCAAATTTTTTAAAAGATTCAAGCCGAATGACTTTCTTACTCCAAAGAGTATCAGTCGTTCGACCCGAATCTCGGGGACTGGGTGTATACTATTTGATCATGACGAACTAAAAGCAAGATTCGGCAAACTTACCTCGAAGACTTGGTGCGATGCAGTAAACGCAACCTTCACTGAATGAAGAGATTGCATCATTCGGCTAGGACCAGCAGGGTGCGGCGTTGCAGCGGAAAAGCCTGGTGCAAGGTCCACGGCGTTCCAGGCCTCAATAAAGTCATTGGCAGTGCTGAGCTTAGGCTTGGCTTGGCCGGATTGAATGGCAGAGGAGGTAGCGGTGGTTTGCTTGACAGCAATCACTTGCTTATCCGGAGTGGAGGAAGTTGTGCCAAAGACAACTTGAGTCGGCTTGGGTGGAGGTGATGCACCCGGGGTCTGTCTCTGATGTTGCGGTTTCTGTGGTTTCTCGGAAGTTTGTTGCTGTTGTTGCTGCTGTTGCTGCTCTTCAGGGGTTACTTGTGGTTGTTGCTGCCTCGGTTTCTTCTTCTTCTGCTGCTGCTCTTGGCTCAGTGCAGATTGAGTTGCAGGAGCAGGACGGGAATCCGGCTTAGGTGTGGACTTAACCGATGTCTTAGCCTTTTCCTTCTCCAGCTCCTTCAAAGGACGTGGCCAGCTTGAATCTCGGATTGGAGCCGAGGTTTCCTCACTCTCCAAGTCGATAACCGGCTCTGAGATGGGAGTCGGCTGGGGAATATTGGTAGTTGGGACACGCGTGGGTGAGGTGGCAGTTCGGTCAGGAGACTGGGTTTCCATGGCCGTATCCAATGGAGGAATGGGAGAAGAGAGATGGATGAATGAGTCTGCGCGGTGATGAGGACATCACTGCATAAAGCAAAGCAAACAGTTAACTCGGATAGATATGACTCGGTTAATAGAGGAAGAAAGCAAATAAAGTTCGGTCAATGTTACCCCTTGGTGGTGGGCATCGGTTTGACACGGCTCGGCTTGTCGCCGGATTTCTTTCTTCGCTTGGTCTCTGGGGCATTTGTCTCGGGCGCCTCAGCGCGTTTCCGAGATGTCTCTTGGGTATCATCTTTGGCTGGAACATAAGGTGGTGGTAACCATGAAATCGGAATAGCATTGATGGGTTCTAAGATGCAGCAATCTTCATCTTCCTCGTCGGAAAGGTTGTGAGTGTTTGATTGCTTACCCTTGCGGACTGGCTTGGCACGGGGAATGGGCAAATAGTCATCCGTATCCGGATCTTCTTCGCCCTCGCGCGGCGGGCTGAGATCCGGTGTCCATGCCTTGGTGGAGAGATCTCCGTCTTCAGTAAGTTGGCGATCAAACAGCTACAAAGAAGGTAATGCGAATCCGGATCAGGCCGGGTTATGCGGATGAAGTAGGATTGGGTTCGGAGAGTGGTGAGCTAACCTGTGGAGGAAGTTTTTCCCGGTAGAATGGCTTTACACCCCACCGCCATTTGTCCGACATCTCATTGACAGCAATGGCGTTTACCCGTCTGAAGACGGAAGCTTTGTAAGCTCGTGCTTGCTGATCCGGGTAGGATCTAGTGCGCCACGCATGTGGCATATCTTGTGGTCACGCCTTTGAAGAGGGCTGACCCGGCGAGAGATGAAGGTCCGGAGGAGGTCGTCAGAGATCATGCCATTCTTCAAAAAATCCTCCAGAGCGGTGTGCACTGTCTGGAGTTCAGCAATCGTTTCAGCCGGATTGTAACCGAAGTTCAGCTCGGCTCTGGGCGGCTCCATCCTGAATTCGGGCAGATTAAGAGCGTCATGGCCCTCAGCGCTCTTTATGTAAAACCAGGTCCTTTGCCATTTCTTCACCGTGTCTAGGCCGGTGACTCGGGGAAAGGCGGATCCCTGCCGTGGCGTGATGCTAACCGAACCGCAAGCGGTCAGCTCTTTCGGCTTGGTACCGGGATGGTGTGCTTGCGAAGGTGGAAGTACTTTGCCCATATATCCACACTCGGCCAAAGACCGAGATAGCCTTCGCAGAAGGAAGAGAAAGCTGATAAAGAGACGAAGGCGTTCGCCGGGAGGTGGTGAAGCTGTAATCCGAAGAAGTCCAGAAAGGCCCGGAAGAAGTCACTGGCAGGTAACCCGAGCCCGCGCTCGAAGTGTGCTATGAATACCACGCGTTCACCGGGTTCGGGCGCCGGTGCGAGTTCTTTTCCGGGTCGGCGGCAGATGGCTTGGGGCGTTATGCGTCGGGTGGCTCGTAGCCATTCCAAGTCATTTTTGGTAACATCAGATCCTTCCCATCGGCCAGGGGGAAGTTTGGCCATAACCGAATCGGTCCTGCAGCAAAGAGTCGGATAACCGGGTCAGGAAATTCGGAATCCATGGGACCAAAGAAGAATCGGATAACATTAAAGCCGAATCGATCTATGGTGACTCGGCTAATCCTATCCCGGGTAGGGTTAACCGGGTCCGGTGGAGAAGGTGAAGCGGTTGGAAGTCGCAAACATCTTTCCGCAAGTTTCTAGGGTTGGGAAGATCTACAGCGGTGGTAAAAAAGAAAGAAAATCACGGGTAAAAACATGGTTGAACTGCTCCAACGGGGACAGGTGTATCTAGGCCAGTCTATTGCGGAACTTGGACAGAAAATTTGCGGAGTGTGCTACGGCAGGAACACGGGCTTAGATACGCATCAATCTACCAAGAACAGGTGTGTGTATTCCGAGAGTATGAACTCGTCACGGTGGCTATGGCGAGAGGAGGAAGAACTTACAGTGCGAGTCGCTCGAAGGAGGAGTTCGACGGGAGAAACGTCGGAGATGGGCGCGAGGCGCGGCTCCGATGGTCTTGCTCTGGTACGCTGTGCGTCCCTGGCGCGGCAACCTTGAATGGCGAGGTTGCGGCGGCGTCGATGGAGGGGTTAGTGGGAGTTGAGAGGAAGAAGAAGGGGAAAAACCACCGCGCCCTCTTTATAGCCTCCAGCGGTAACTGCCCCCCACTACCGCGCGGTTACCGGAGCACGGTTAGATCCCTTGCGTCGCGGAACTCTGTGGCAGCTGCTGTGGCCGTGTATTTCAAGCACTCGTGGCCACGCCGCAGAATTGGAAGCGGTGGAGCGGATCCTATGTGCCGGTCAACGGAGAAAACGAGGAGACGTGGTCTTCTGGTCAAACACACTCGAGTACCCGGTGGATCCGGATAACGAGCTGACAACCCGGGTTATACGGCTTTGCACAGGCTTTTCCTGCCAAATGTCCCGGAAAATTCGGTGACAGCTAGAGGTGATCCGGTTAGTGATGTTGGTTTAGAATCTGGAACGGCCCTTCAGCCGATGCCGTAGGACCGCACCAGCTTCGGGGACTACTGTCGGGGGGCTGCCCCCGGGTAGGGCAAAGATGATGTGTTATGAGCAGTTAAGGTCTAACCGGATCAAGGAAAGAAGAGCCGGCTAAGTTATCCGGGTCGGATCTCAAGGCGATTCGGTCAGTCCTACTTCAAGCCAGTGAAAGAAAAGACCAAAGGGGATCCGGTGAGGTTTAACCGGATCCAGGAAAGAAGAGCCGGCTAAGTTATCCGGGTCGGTCAGGAAGGACCCGGGTAGGGCAACTCGGATGATGCACAGGGGCCAAGTAATGTCAGTAAAAGTCACGGGCACTGTAAGGTTACTGACCGGGGCTCAGAAGACAGCAAGGTGCTGCCACAGGTTTTCCGGGTCACAAGCCCCTAGGCGCTGACTCGGCCTATTCGGGAAAGGGGCAGTGGCTAGGCTACTGTGGTCTACACTGCCTTAAGCTCAAAGAGGAAAGATAAGCCTGTGGTGAACAGAGGGTGAGCTGGGCTGAGTGACAGTGGCCAGTGTTTGTCCTGTTCTCCTTGTCCATGCCATTGTCCTCTGCGGCCAGGGGCAAAAGGGTAATTCGGTTACTGTATATAGGCAACACCACCTCCTTCTGTGGGGAGGATCGACCATTGTGAGCATCATTTCCCCCCCAAGCTTCATCTTCTACCTAGAGCCCGTTCCTTTGTTCATCATACAGCTCAAGGAGCGCTCTGTACTTGTAAACACTTGAGATATAAGAGAGTAGGCTAGAGCTGCAGTAGGGGTGTTACCTCCACAAGAGGGCCCCGAAGCAGGGTACATCGTGGTGTTCTTCGCTGTTCTTGGTTTGCTTTGTTCTTGTTGATTCCTGCGAGGTTCTTGTTTGGTCTTCATGCGTGCTTCGTAGGCGCGCAAACCCTCCCCGGTTCCCCAACGCCCAAGCGAGCCCACACTTAAGCCATACCCATGGCATCTGCCGTGACACCACCACGG
>CAMZMU010000071.1:18465697-18588001 GCA_947311845.1 Poa pratensis
CTTGGTAATGAATATATGCAATCACTTAATTAATTTCACGCAGATCCTCACTTCTCAGTGTAAAAAAACAAGGAAACATCCAGTATGCTCCTCAAAGTGAGGATCACACATGCACAAATGCTAGTGACAGAAGGAAAAGGAATTATACCTCAAGGTAAATCTTCAATTTCTTGCCGAAGCCACATGATTGTCATCTCTTGATCCACATCAGCCAAAGTGAGGAACGTCTCTCGGTTTTAGCACTTTTGAAGACTGTGTAAGCCTTCACTCTCTCGTGAGATGTGACCTGTCTCATGTTGTGTAAAACTAAATGCATTTGCTAATGGTGAATTTTTGCACGTCTTTGACTCGGACCTTTCCTCCTCAGCTTGTTTTTTCTTTCATCTTCACATATCATCTCTCAACGACTCCTACCATCTTTACATTCTTGTTAGGTTTCTTTGCATTATTCTGAGGATTTGTCCTACCCTACTAATTCCAAATCACTAGTAGTAATTCCATCAAACCAAACACAATGTCATAGTAAATGAGGCCCTAATGGTATGGGATGAGTCAACAAATGATTGTCTCATATTTATACTAAAATATTTTTACTTCTTAAAAGTATACCTTTTCACTAAATCTTAAACAGTGTTAATTTATCATGTCTTACATATAGTACCAACTATATACTATTATTATTATGCAATGTCAACAAAATATTTGTTTCCAATGGCCTTCAAAAACTAACTATAAACTGTACAAGTTGTATTGTATTTTCATTTGTTGTATTATTAAAATGTTTTGTTTAGAAAATACACCATTCCAAGAGTATAACATGTCGCGGAAATTATGTTTATTTGGAGTTTTACTTCGGAATATTTTCTGACTAAACACCGGTTAAGTATAAGGAAAACATCCAAATTAGCGGCACCGTATGGACTAGTTCGTACACTTAGATGTACTATAATGTCTTTATAAGTTTTTATTTCTATTTTAGTATGTTTAAATATCTTTGTTGATACTTCTAGTTTGTACAGTGTATGTATATAGGAACGGATGCCTTTTTTACAAGAGAGAAAAAATATGGATGTATTTTTAGGAGAATTATTTTTACACTGTTCCCAAATATATTAATAAAGGAAACAAATTAATTAGACAACAAACATCTAGTCGTGGTATTTTCCCGACGATTACTTTTTTCAGAGGAGTCGTGCTAGGCGATCAGATGTAGCACACGGGAGACAATTTAAACAGGTTCAGCTCTCGGTAAACATCATCCGATAACAACTCTACTCTTGTTTGTGGTGGCTTTGACTATTTTTCGGTGCTCAAACAATCTCAAGAGATTCTGAATCTCGCTATTGGTGGAATATGGTAGTTGTGAAGAAGTGTTGTCGAGTTGTATCGCTCGGCAAGCCCCTAGCCCCCTTATATACTTGGTGGGGATGGTACAGGGTTAGATGCGATGGCTCAGTTTACGTGCGAGTTGAGATAAACGCTAACCCTGGTAGATAACCGGTTACATGGAATATCCCATACAATCAATGTGGAGATCTTCTTGTGCCTTTCATTCCAATGATTCGTTCGGGCCTACGCTTGGTGAACCCTTGAGCTGGGCCGTCCTGCGTCGAGCAATCCTCGTTTAGCCATCCTTGGCCCACCCGGAACCTATGACCTCACCAATAGCCACTTAGTCCTTTGTGACAACAGAAAGTTTCACCTTGGTTCAGTTGGGCTTGATGAATGAAGATGTTTTGTTCCATACATTGAGTGGATCTCACTTGCACGCCGAGGCTTGATGTTAAAGTGAAGGTCACGAAGGAGCATATAGATTTTTCTTAAGTTGAAGCTGATGAATATTCCGAATGACATAGCCCTTAGCCTCTGAGGCGGCAGAGCTCACCATGTGAATCTACGTCAACCTGTAACTAGTTCAATCGTGCCGAGCGCATTCTTGGTGGTTGACTCGCTCTCCGTCTAAGACGGGCAAGGTTACCCTAAAGTGTATGTTGGCGTGCGACTAGTCCACTGATGTCGAGTGTCGCGTGTCTAGGGGCCGACTCGCGCTGGCCCTCTGAGGCGGGTAGAGATCAGCTTGAAACACTAAGTTGACCTGCCACTGGTCCACTGGTACCGATGGCCGAGTGCTTAGAGTTCGAGTCACACTGGCCATCTAAGGCTGGCACATGTCACCCTACAATTCTATGTCGGTGTGCGACTAGTCCACTGGCGACACGCGCTGACTCCGAGGAGGTCTACTCGCACTGGGCTGTCTCAAGCGGGTTGAGGCCACCGTAAGACTTTACGTTGGTGTGCGACTAGTCCAATTGTGCCGAGCATCGTGTGTTCGCAGGCCAACTCGAGCTGGTCTGGAAGGCGGGCCGAGGCTGCCCCAAAGGCTGTTAACTAGCTTAGAGCTTAACCTATGGATGTCTCGGGCCATAATAGAACAAATCACGACTTCTACTACCGGAATAAAAGATTAGACCAAATGGAATTGAATCTCGCGTTCAAGGAACATATAACATCTACTTGTGGGACAAAAAATGACCATAGTTTTAGAGTCATACAGACATGAAAACAAATTTAGACCAAGCGAAACAAAACTTTAACCTATGAAGAAGAAATCAAAACTACTAGCATTACTATAAATTTGAACTAATTGGAACAAAATTTTAGCCCCCGTAACACAAATCCCATATATACAAGGAACAAAATTTGGACTAAACGTAAAAAATCATGACTAAGTTGAAGCAAAAAAAAAAAGCGGTATAGGAACAAATAGCATCTACGCGCGAAACAAGAAAATGGAACACTTGGAACGGAAATTTACAGTGGAACAAATCACGGGTACACAAGGAGCTAGGGCAAATTGAATAAAAAAAATTGTCACGGTGGAACAAAATAAACTTACAAAGAGGAACAAAAAATGTAGGCAAAGTGGAACACAGTTTAAACCTGAAGAAACAGGTCACGACTACAAGAGAAAACACAAATTTGATTTTATTGGGACAAATTTAGCCCCGGAAAATAAACTGCATCTACATTAGAGAAAAAAATAAAACCAATGAAACAAATATCACTATTATAGTTGGGAAACAATATAGAAAAAAAAATAGAACACATGGAACCAAAATTTAGTGACCGTGAAATAAAACATAAGTACCAGGACTGAAAAATTCCGGGCAGCGACCACTCTGGACATGCTGACCTTAGTTAATGGGCTGAAATAGTACTTAGCAGCTAGTTCGGTGAGTTTCTAGACCACGGTGCAAACCCAACAGCCCAGCATCAGCTCTATTAAATATCGGCAACTTTTGCAAGCATTTCTAAGGAAAAAAAAACTTGCAAGCGTTCAGCTCTCGAGCACAGCTCTGCTCATGGCTCGTCATACTTTACTAGAGGTATATCTGAATGGAGATTTCTCTTTCCCGAGTTTAAGTGATCCCTTCATCTAAAAAGTTCAACATCAATTAGTATACGTTTTTCAAAATCTGAAAAAAAATGTATTCCACTTTTTACTCCACCGTTGTGTATTTGTGACTCGTATTACCACATTTAGTGAAACTAAATTAGAATTACACCATTTTGACATTTTCCTGTTTTTTAAAAAAAGAACGACATCTTAGCACTATGTGGTGCGTCAAAATATGTAAATATCAAATCTGGCATCGACGATAATGTCTAGCCTTCTCTTCACCATATATTTAGTTTGTTGTTTTCCTAATATTGTTTTAGGCTCATTCATCATCTCGTTCCTTGCCCAACCAAAATGCATCAGAAAATGGGGGTCCAAAGTTTCTAAAATGGATAATGTAGAAGATTTTTACTAGATGGATAATTAGTGTCACAAATGCATATGGGTAACAAGTGAAATTCCCTCAAGTTTTTTAGTACTGCATTCCTACCTTTTCTTATACATGAATATGAATATTTGTGTGTACTTTATGTTTTACATGTGTCACGTACTCACGTGAGTAACGTGTGACCACAAACAAAATGAAGAAGTCATGGCAACACACACATTTAACCAGCACACATAGTTTTCTCTATTTTACATCCTCCTAAATCGTTTTCTGCAAACTGCTTTTCCACGGTAGCGCGTCGACAAGGAGTAGAGGTTTGTTGCTCCCGGGCTCCAGTGGTTTTTCTAAATAAATATTATATTTATAAGTTTCAAAAAACTTTAAAAAATTCTGCATGTTGTCAGTGATATATTTCACAAACGTAGATTTTGAAGTACTTTATATTCTGATCTACGAAAAATGACTAATGTGTGGATCTAAATGCACACATTTTCAAATCTCCAAAATATACCATATTTGTCATTTTGTGTAGCACAGAATATAAAGTATTTCGAATCGAGAATCTGCACGCTTATGGCATCATTCATAATAGACAAGATTTTTTTTTTTTTAAGTAGAGAGAACTCGGGAGCCAAAAGTATTTTCCGGTCGGCGAGCGGCGACGCCCGCGCATATTCTTGCGAGATTGGTCGGAGCGACCTTTTGCAGAAAACTGACCCAACATGGGAGATCGAGATAAGAGCATCTTCCTTGTTTCTTTATTCCCGGTGCTCCCATGCCTTGGAACGCCTTGCAAGCAACGACAAGCAGCTACCACCTCCCCGCGCACGTCTCCCTCGCTCCCCACTCGCGGTGGACCCCACCACATCTCCGCTCGCGCACCGCCCACCTCACCACGTACCGCCGCTGACGCGTGGGCCCCGCAGACGGGACAAGCGCGCGGGCCCCGCGGGCAGCGCTCGTTACTTTCGGCTAAGAAACGACTCCGGATTTCGCAGCACTCGAGAGTCCGGCTCACCCGCAGCAACGGAAACAACGGCCCGGTGGGAGAACCAGGCCGGAGAAATATAAAAATACGAGCCGCGCGACGGGAGCCACCACGCCATTAGTTCGGCGCTCCGCCCCTCCCAACCGCCACCTCCTCCCCGATCTCGCCGTGCCCGCGCGCGATCAGCGACCACCCCCGAGCCTCCTCAGGTGGAGCTTCGACCCTGACCCCGGCGCCCCATGGTGGGTCCCGTACACCGGAGCCTCGAGATCTAGGGTTTTCGCGCCGCGGCGGTGGGAGCGATGGGGCGACGGAAGAGCACGGCGGCGGCGGCGCCACATCGGGGCTCGCCGAGGGCCGCGGACGGCGACATCTCCGGTGAGATCCGCGCCTTTGCTTTTCTCTCTGTACGGTGGTGTCAATGCATTGCCAGTTTTTTTTTTGGATCGGAGATACGGAGTAGTTGCCACCGTAATCGTAATGGGTTTGTGGAAGGCTCTGCTTGAGAGTTGAGATTTGGAATGGAGCTGTAGTTGCCGAGTTGAGTTGGATTGGGGCTACCTGCGGAGGGAAAGTGTGCTAGACGTCAGGTATCTGTCAGTGCTAATGGTGCTGGCAGTTTATTAGTAGGATGGATGGAAATTTGCTCGGATTCAAATGCGGATCAGCGCTCCGTCACATACAGTGTACGTACTACATCAGGCTTTTGTTTTGTTAGCGTTGACGAGCGGCGAGTTTTAGTTTGAACCTATGCAATAGTTGTGCACAGATGCTGTAACTGTGTAGATTTGAGTAATGAGGTAGAAGTGTTAAATGTATCACACATGTATTTATGGAAAGTTGGTATGGATGTCTGTTTTCCTACATCAAGTTTTCTTTGGGAGTGAAGCATTAATTTAGGATTGTGGTAAAGGAATTCAGTGTTCTAAAGCTGTCTAGGCTCTAGGCTAAGTGCCACCCCCCCGCGTGGCCGCCTGGGTACCTGCCTAGCCCTGCATCGGCACTCAGCCAGGTAGTGTGCAGCGTCTTTTAGAGTAAGGAGGTGTCATGTAATTATAGCCAATGTGTTCATAACTTGACATACTAATTTTGAGGTTTCTATAGTCAAACTATGCCTAGTGTTGATTTCTGGATAAGCTGATTTGACTCTGTATCCCACACCATCTGAGTCCTAGCGTGATTAATTTACTTTTTGCTTGCCTAATGACTGGCTAGACAAATAATGTTCTGTCTAGTTAATGGTTTTGCATTTAATGTACCTCCTTTGTTTACTCATTGGAACATGTACGATGCAAGTGCTCAGCGAGGTGCTTAGTAAAATAAACCGGTATTTTCTCGTCACTCAGGATACCAGTGGTCTTTATTTTGAAGGAGTGCCTGATTAGGCAATTGGCACCAATTCTTAGAATGTGCTCATGCATTTAACTATTACTAATTAATAAATAATAACCCATCTAAGCACTTACAATGAGGTGCTTCGGTGCTTGTTTTGGAAGAGATAAAATTAATATAGGTGTTTTAGGATGTGGCATTGTTCTCCCTTTAAGCACACACACACACACACACATAGCACCTCACATTTTACCTGTCCTTAGCTGTCATCTACTATCTTTAGTTGGTGTGTCTTAGTCTCTGAGCTTTATGCAGCTGGTATTGTATTTGACCAGTTTGAAGTTGACATACTGTATTTCTGTATCCTAACTATTTTTTTCTTCAGAAATCCGGGAGAAACATAAATTGGAATTGGAGAATTTGACTCTAACAAAGCACCCATTCAGGACATTGCACTTTTTCATGTTAGCTATGTTGCAATACTTGAAAAGATTAGCAACATACATCCTGAGTAAAGGTGCTTTGTTTGTTGTCTTAATTGTTTTGGTGGTAATTCCTGGGGTTACACTTCTCGTTACAGATGGTCTGCACAAAAAGGTGTGCTACATTACTTGCTAGGGGCAACTTTATTTACAAACTTGACTTATGTTGTTATGAGTAAACTGACGTAAAAGCACTAGACATTGTATATTGTAAATTACTTGAGTGCTAATGTTTATTTTCTGATCTCTGTGCAGCATGTGCAGGAGTTCCTTAATTATGCTAGATTTGTGTTGTGGTGGGTTTCACTAGGTGTGGCCTCGTCAATCGGACTAGGCAAGTGCACTTAGAGCTCTCAAGATTATGTAGTCCATTTTTTATATAGAAAAGGAAGTGAATAATGTGTTAATTCTCTTCAGTATTGATCCATTTTAGTCTTAGAAATACTTAACCTTTTATTGTTAAACTAAACATGGCCGAAGCATCTACTGTCCTTGAATGACTTAATTTAGAAATTTGACTCATTCTGTACTAAACTATACAGCCATCACAATGACTAGTATGTGCACTGAGTCATCTTGGACGTTGACTACACATGATATTATCATCATGACCTTCTCCTTTGCACCTAAAGAAGGATATTCTTACCGTATTCATGTTTTTAGTAGCATATGTGGTCAGAATTTTAGACGATTTCAATTCCTCATCTAGGAAAATTCCTACATTATTGGGTTTCCTCAGAAATGCTAAAGCCTATACCATGTATAGTTAGTTCTGTATACTAATTTAAGTATCAGCTGTCTTGTACTATCGTCTGTAGATGGTAGCCTGAAAGGTTCACCTTTATCTATGCCAACACTAGTAGCCTTGAATGCGTGTCAAGTGTTAATTTTGAAAAATGAAACTTCAAAGTTTATTTTGTTTGTCTGGAGGAAGGAGTTCATTTTCTAAATTGAATTAGTATCGAAATGCAGGTTCAGGTTTGCATACGTTTGTGCTATATCTTGGGCCTCATATTGCTCTCTTCACTATTAAGGCTGTTCAATGTGGTCGGATTGATTTGAAGACTGCTCCATATGATACCATACTGCTTAAACAGGCACCATCATGGCTTGACAAAAAGTGTTCTGAATTTGGATCGCCGATGTACCATGCATCAGATCATTCAGTGATGATCCCCGTCTTTGATTTACTACCTCAGGTTCAGTTGGAAGCTGTTCTTTGGGTATCGGGACAGCACTTGGCGAGCTGCCTCCTTATTTTATATCACGAGCTGGTAATGTGCGATTTATTTTATCTGAAGAGTACTTATATGTCTTTGGATGCTTTACAGTTGTACATCATTGTTCGATCGAAATGCAGATAGTATTTGTTCTTTCTGTATTGTTTGTAAACCAACTTCCCGTGAACGCTATCTGATGGCGTCTACTTTTGTACTCTATTATGTAACATGTGCCATCATTATTATACCCACCTGCCATTTGACTTGTGGCCTTCCATAGGTACCTAACTCCACCAGCTTCAGTAATACATCGCATTAGTTCAATTATTTATTTTCCTCTCTTCCCTAATTTTAAAACTCCGTCAAATCTAGACTGGTTTCGTTTATATCAATGGGATACAAAACAGCTTTTGAAACTGTTTGTCACTCTGCATAGTCACGCCTTATGAAACTCTTACTCTGTTTATTCTATTTTCTTGACATACTGGAGTTGATTATTTAAGGGTCATAAATAATTTGTAGCAAAACCTAGCTTGTGGTTTCTTGAAATCTGCAGCCTTCATTATCTACAGCTTCGTCTTTTCTAAGCTGCGCATACTGAGTAAACGATATCCCGTGTTGCAGCTCGTTTGTCAGGAAGTGAGTTAGAAGCTGTGAAGGAGCTGGATGTTGCTCCTTCGACCGAAGATGGTCCAATTGCATCCAATCTGAACCGTACAAAGCGCTGGCTTCTTTCTCACTCCCAGCATCTCAACTTCTTCACTATCTTGATACTTGCTTCGGTTAGTGGTCTATGTCCTGTTTGACATCCTGTTATGTCAACAACTTGAGCAATGTTTTTGATACAAACAATAGTACATGTAATGAGTTCTATCAAAAAGTACATGTACTGTTCGTTACTGCATCTTGTTAAAATTATGCTTTGGAAGTAGATCGTTCATGTAGTTTTTGCATATTTTGTAGGCTTCAACATATTGTTTTTCTATTTGGTGCATAAAATAAGTTAATGGAATTTCTTGTATACTGAACTTAAGCTTTAAGTACTAATTCGCAATGGATATATAGTTTAACATACAATTTTATTTCCTTTGTGTTTACTAGGTTCCAAACCCGCTGTTTGACCTTGCTGGTATTATGTGTGGTCAATTTGGCATACCCTTCTGGGAGTTCTTCTTTGCAACTTTGATTGGGAAGGCCATAATCAAGACTCATATCCAGGTTTTCCATCTATCCATTATTTTGCTTGATGTTAATTTGTTTTGTTTTTCTCTTGGTACCACATGCTTCATTCTTTTTGTCACCTTTGCCTGGTCTGTTAGTCATTTAGTCTATTTGTCTGCGTTAATCTTCTATACGGCAATCATTTATTAACTTCACTATTTCAGAATATTCGGCTGTGCAATTTATGTGAAATATAGCTGTCTCAACCAACGGCCCATACATTGTTCTTTGTAATCTCTGCAGAATTTATTGTGAGATGTACGGATTTTCCACTTAAGTATGAATTTTACTGTGATAAAATACTAAAGTTTGCATATAAAGATGTTGTGATGTACTTGTAATACACATCACTTTTTATTTGTCAAAGTAATGCCTATTTTAGTTTTCTTGTCTTAATTGAACGCACAAAATACGAGTGCTATAATATTTCTTATTTTCTGCTCTTTTTGGTGAAATCAAGCAAATTAGTTGGGAAACTATCTATTTCCAACTAAGATTAACTTAGTTTCTTATCATTTGGTGGATTGACATGAATATTTGCAGTTTATCTCTGTACTGACGCATGAATTTTACCTTCTTCCCCTTTAGACACTGTTTATCATCTCGTTATGCAACAACCAACTCTTGTACCTTATGGAAAAGGAATTAATCTGGATATTTGGTCACATTCCTGGGTTTTCTGCCAACTTGCCATCTGTGATTGCCAAACTCCACAATGCAAAGGAGAAGTATTTATCACCACCGGCATCAGTTTCAGCATCCTCACAAATTGAGGTTGGTATATTCATTTTTATGTCATTTGAGTTTTCTAGACCTTTGTTTATTTGTTCATTGATTTTTTTTATAACTATATCATGTGTACAGGATAAACAGTGGAATTTCTCTTTTGCATTGATCTGGAACACTGTAGTATGGCTCGTGCTTATGAACTTCTTCATTAAGATCGTCACATCAACAGCTCAGGACTATCTCAAAAGGCAGCAGGACGTAGAGATGGAGCTCATTACTGATTCCTCGTCCCTGAGTCATTCTAAAACTAACTAATGACGAATGTTGTATTATTTATTCAGCTTCAAGTTGCGAAGATTCTCCTCAGTAGCCTTAACGCCTGGCTAAGCCCTTTGCAGATGACACCAGCGCTGGTAGAAGTTGTATTCTTCTGTACAGTAAATAGATACATGGGCCTTGATAACCTGCCCCAAGTGATGGCTGCAACCTTTTGTCATTGAGCCTCTCTAGTGGCAGTTCCTCGACGAGAATTTCAGACGCCAACTTGGATGAACATTAGGGATTGTTTGTTTAGCACGATTGCATTACTAAGATGTATTACTGCTACCCTTTTTACATTCCTATTTTGGAAATACGGTAGCCAATAGAGCACCTGAGAATATTCAACGGTGATATGTTTTTATTGTTACATTCAATATGCAAATGCATATTCGCAATTGGAGTGAGCTAAGATCAAATGGAACTATAATTTTTACCTGGCAAATAAAGCTGCTGATGTTGATTTGACTGTTGTAACCGTGGTTCTCCAGCACGTTTTAAATGGTGCCCTGAGCCGTGTCAAATACTGATACCTTTGCCACTAGCTCAGTTGCAGAAGATATGTCATGCTCGTCAATAATGTTTGCTCAGTTTTGTAGTCTATTTTGTCCTGTAGCTTCTGAATTTTAAGCAAGCGGGTCAGAATTGCGGTGCGATTACACCTCACTACCTCAGCAAGCCGATCGAAGCGAAATGGTAGTACCATAACCTCTCTTCATTGCTTTTAGTGCAAAAGGAATGGTTATCGTGCCTTGGGAACTTCTTCGATAGTTGTCATTGAAAAGGAATGGTCCATGAGCATTGTGTCGGGTGTACTTGGTTAACTGAAATCTAGAAAAGTTCGAGCACAAGAAACCCTCGCCGCCAAGTCCGTCCATCGCGTGACGGTTTTCGTGCTGCTTCTGGCGAGTTCCAGGCGATAGTCAGCGTTTCAGTTCGGCCGCTTGTGCCGATCGATTCCAATCAAAATCTTCCAATTCCACTCTCGATCAACCCATCCCACAACCAATAAACAGTAGATCTAGCACTCATCTCTTCCTTTGTTCTCCAGAAGTCAGTTTTGGAGAGGGGAGGAAAGGCGGAAACAGTCCAGGGGAGTTCTTGGTGGCGGCTGAGATTCCAGTCCATCCAAGGGGCGGAATCGAAGCTCTGGGAAAAGCGGAAGGAGGGAGACAGTCGGCAGAGGAGAAATCAAGAGGAAGCATTTGGGAAAGGCAATGGGCGACAGCAAAGTTTCTGGCTTGGAGGGTGTTGACGGGAAGCTCAAGAATCTGAAGCTGTCCGATGCGGAGAGAAAAAGCATCAGGATTGGTAAGGTGCAAGCAAACTCTTCTTCAACAGGGAAGCTGCAAGCAGTAGGTAAGATACTATCTGAGAAGCCGGTCAGAAATGAGCAAGCCAAGAAAGTTTTTGGTGAGCTATGGAGTCCATTTGCTGGGGTAGAATGTAAGGATATGGGCAGAAATAGATTCCTGTTTAATTTTGATGATGAAGCAAGCAGAGTCAGAGCAGTTGATAATGGACCATGGGATTATTATGGTAGCCTAATTGTGATGGAAAACTATAGACCCACCAAAACAATAGATGAGTATGAGTTTAAAACAATACCTATCTGGGTCAGAGCATATGGCATCCCTATGGGCCTGATGAATAGAAGCACAGGGAAGTTAGTGGGAGAACAGATAGGGGATTTTCTGGACGCTGAATTAGATGAAGATGGAGAAGCCTTGGGAGAATATTTGAGGATCAAGATAAGGTTGGACATAACAAAACCTTTAATGAGATTCACAATCTTAGAAATTGAGGATGAAGATGATGATTACAACAGAGACATTGCAGAAGGAAGAGAAGAGACAGTTGAGAAGATAATTACTCTTAAATATGAACATTTACCGGATTTCTGCTACAGATGTGGTATAATTGGCCATACAGAAAGAGCTTGCTTGAAGAGTGAAGGAAAAGAAGGAACAAGGCAATTTGGACCATGGCTGAGAGCAATTATTCTCAAGGGAAGTCCAAAGGAAGAAAAGGAAAAGAGTTCAACTGATAAAAAGAATTTCTGGTTCACAAACAGTGGAGGAAGCCAAGGAAGCAAGCAAGGCAGTGATGGACCGTCCTGGAGGAAAAATGCACTCATTGAAGGTTTGGAAGGCAAAGCAGAAGAGAGCGCCATAAAAGAAAAGACAAGTCCTAGCAATCCCAGAAGTAATGATATGAGCAATCAGGGAGGAGGAATGAAGCCTTTGCTAGAGAAAGCCCAGGAATATAAAGTCTCAGATGAGAATAAATTGGCATCATTTTATATTGACAACGAACAAGATAAGGGCAAAGGGATAGATCAAAGCAAAATTAGCAACCAGAGGAAAGAGAAGCAGGATTCTATCAAGCTGCCTGGGCAAAGTGAGCATAAAACTTATAGACGGTTTATCAGAGCAAAGACTATTTCCCAAGAAAAGCAAGAGGTTATCAAATTCCCAGGTAAAAAAAAAAGAGGAGCAGATATGATGGAGATTGACGGGGACACAGATTTTACAAAGAAGGCAAAAAAGGTAGCAGCTGACATTAACAGGAAGGCGGAGGTGGAGACAAATAACAAAAATGACATCACAACGATCGCTGGGCTGCAGGGTCAGCCCGGCGGAGCCCAATGAGGATTGGAGCATGGAACTGCCGGGGAATGGGTAATGGCCCGGCAGTTCGTGGCCTGCTGGATTTCCAGAGGCGGGAGGACCCAGATGTGTTGTTTTTATGTGAAACAAAAATGGTAGAATCAAGGCTGCAAATTTTCAAAAGATTATTAGGTATGTATGGAATGGTGGCAAGGAATAGTGAAGGTAAGAGTGGAGGAGTGGTGATGTTTTGGAAGAAGGAGATTAATGTCACTCTAAGAAATTTCTCAAAATATCACATTGATATAGAGATCAAAGAAGAGGATGGTTTTAACTGGAGATGTACTGGTATTTATGGAGAACCTAATGCTGAGAAAAGAGAAATCACATGGAGGCTGATGCGAACTCTAAACCAACAAAGCAAATTGCCATGGCTCTGCATGGGTGATTTCAATGAGATACTATTCAACCATGAGAAAAAAGGAGGAATCCCTCGACCACAATGCATGATGGATAGGTTCAGATGGACATTACAAGATTGTGGGCTACGAGATCTTGGATTTTCTGGAGACAAATTCACTTGGAGGAACAATAGCTTAGATCCAAGTAAATACATCAAGGAGAGGCTGGATAGAGCTTTGGGCTCTAGGGCATGGTGTAATAGATTTTCAGATTTCAGAGTAATAAATGGAGATCATAGACACTCAGATCATAGGCCAATTTTGATCATAACAGGAGAAAAGAGCAAGGAAAAAGGAAGATCCAAAGGTCCATCTCCGTTCAGATTTGAAGCTAAATGGATTCAAGAAGAAGGATGTGAAGAAATTGTAAAGGATGCGTGGAACGTGTCAAAACAAGAGAAGGAAGGAAATTTAATGGAAGGCATAAATAAAATAGCAATGTGTCTCAAAGAATGGGATTCCAATGTCCTTAGTGATCTCCAGAAAAGAATTAATGAGAAGAAGAAAGAACTGGAAAGAGTAAGAAGAGGTGATATTAATCCAGAAAATGTGAACCGAGAGTATTTGGTAAAAGAGAAGTTAAGGAAACTAGAAAATCAATTGGATATTTATTGGAGACAAAGAGCACATGTAAACTGGTTGCAAAAAGGGGATAAAAATACCTCATATTTCCATGCATATGCATCAGCGAGGAGGAAAAAGAACAGAATTGAGAAACTACAAAGAGATGATGGCTCATGGGTTAGTGAAGATGAACAGATGAAGGAACATGTAGCAGATTATTTTCAAAAGCTGTTCACATCTACAACAGAACAAGAAACAGAAGAGATTCTGAAATCTGTACCAGCTAAAGTGGACAGAAACATGATTGATATCTTAGAAGCAGATTATTCAGTAGAAGAAATTAAAGAAGCGTTAAAAAATATAGGAGATCTGAAAGCTCCTGGGCCTGACGGTATGCCTTCTATTTTTTACAAGAAATTCTGGGATGTGGTAGGAGATCAGCTTGTCAAAGAAGTACTGAATGTCCTAAATGGAGGAGATATGCCTGACAAATGGAATAATACTTTGGTGGTCCTTATTCCAAAAACAAAGAAACCAAAGAACTTGAGAGAACTAAGACCAATAAGCCTCTGCAATGTTGTCTACAAAGTGGTTGCTAAGGTAATCACAAGTAGACTAAAATTCATAATGCCTAGAATTATCTCTCATAATCAAAGTGCTTTTGTGCCGGGAAGGATGATTTCGGATAATATCCTGTTAGCATATGAATTAACTCACTTTTTGCAGAATAAAAGAAATGATGGACCTGGGTATGCTGCACTAAAACTGGATATGAGCAAGGCATATGACAGGGTAGAATGGAAATTTCTCAAAGGTATGCTTTTAAAACTTGGTTTCACAAGAAAATGGGTACAATTGATAATGACTTGTGTAACTACAGTTAAATACCGTATCAAGATCAATGGAGATGTAACTGAAGAAATAATACCACAAAGGGGATTAAGGCAAGGAGATCCTTTATCTCCTTACCTTTTTCTCATTTGTGCTGAAGGTTTTTCGACCATGCTTCAGGAATCAGAAAACAAGGGAAGATTGAGAGGTATAAAAATCTGCAGAAATGCTCCTAGTGTAAATCATTTATTGTTTGCTGATGATTCGCTTCTTTTGATTGAAGCAAATGAAAAGAATGCCCGAGAGGTACAGAGAATTCTAGATGAATATGAAAAATGTTCTGGTCAGATGATCAACAGGGAGAAATCATCTGTGCTCTTCAGCAAAAATACTAAGAAGCAGAACAAAGAAAGAGTGAAGACAATTCTGAAGATAAATAAGGAGGGTCATTCAGGGAAGTACCTTGGTTTGCCAATTTATATTGGTAGATCAAAAAGCAAAACCTTTGCTTACCTAAAAGATAAAATCTGGAAGTGCATACAAGGATGGAAAGAAAAACTCCTATCTAGAGCAGGGAAGGAGATACTTATTAAGGCAGTAGCACAGGCAATACCAGTCTTTGCAATGGCTTGTTTTGATCTAACTAAAAGCTTTTGTGAACAAATAAGCTCAATGATATGCAAATACTGGTGGAGCCAAATGGAATATGAAAAGGGTATGCATTGGGTAAGCTGGGATAAAATGACCCTACCAAAAAGTGAAGGAGGACTGGGATTCAGAAATCTGTACCACTTTAACAGGGCAATGTTGGCAAAACAAGCATGGAGGCTGCTGAACAACCCGGAAGCGCTATGCACAAGAGTTCTATCAGCTAAGTATTTCCCAGAGGGACAAATACTTGAAGCAAAACCAATAAATGGAATGTCTTACACATGGAGAAGCATATTAAAAGGAATTGAGCTTCTAAATGAAGGTATAATCTGGAGAGTGGGCAATGGAAGCAAAATCAATATATGGAAGGACCCATGGATCCCTAGAGGCATAACAAGAAGAGTGATTTCCAGGAAAAAGAAGAGTATTCTAAACAAGGTGCAGGAGCTTATTGATCCAATCACAAATACATGGGATATTCAATTGCTGAATCAAACTCTAGAAAAAGAAGATGTATGTGAAATCATGCAAATCCCAATTTTTGAACACTTTGATGACTTTCCAGCATGGCATTACGATAAGAAAGGTATGTTTTCGGTTAAATCTGCATATAAGGTTGCTAGAGATTTAGAAGCTCATAATTCAGTTTATGGAAAACCCTCAACCTCTTTAGATACACAGAAGTCAATATACAACCCCTGGAAGAAACTTTGGTCTCTCCCGCTTCCAAATAAAATTTTGCATTTCTTATGGAGATTAGCAACAAATAGTTTACCTTTACGTATGAATCAAAAAAGGAGGGGTATGGAAGTTGACACTAGATGCCCTGTTTGTACTAGACTAGATGAAGATGGAGGCCATATATTTTTCAAATGCAAAATGGTCAAACAAATCTGGAGGAGTCTTCAATTGGAAGAGATGAGGGAAGATTTAAGCAAATGTCCAAGTGCCATGACTCTTGTTGATGCAATTTTTAATATGAAGTATGATGATAAGATGACGATATGCTGCTTATTGTGGATATGGTGGGCTGAGAGAAACAAGGTGAATGCAGGTAACAAAATTAGAAATTCCCAGCAAATTGTTTCTTCTATAGTGTCACATGTTCAGGAATACAAGAGCATGGATAAAAAAGATTCCCCAAAAAAGACCCCTAAACCAGCTAGATGGTCAGCTCCAATGGCAAACTTTGTCAAAATTAATACTGATGGTGCTTTCAGGGAATCAACAAAAAATGGAGGCTGGGGTTTTATAATGAGGAATGAAGAAGGCATTCCATTAGCAGCAGGTTATGGCCATATGCAAGGGATAAGCTCTGCATTTCATGCGGAAGCTAACGCATTTCTCCAAGCTATAAGGTGTGTTTCTCATCTAGGGTGCAGCCGAGTGCATTTTGAAACTGATGCAATTAATCTAAAGAATGCTGTATCTTCAGATGAGTATGATGTATCTTGCTTAGGCGTTCTGTTTAGAGAGATCAAAGCCCTGTTAGAAAATGCTTTTGATGTAACAAAAATCTCTGTATGTAATCGCAATTGTAATCTAGTAGCCCATGATCTAGCAGCACGTGGCGCTTTGTTAGGAGATGACAACCAGTTCGTCTGGATTGTCGATCTTCCTCAGTTTGTAATTGATCTTTGTGCTGACAATATGTCCAGCACTATGAGTTAATGGAATACTATGTTTGTTCCTTTCAAAAAAAAAAAAAAAAAGTTCGAGCACAAGTGGAGTAGATCATGTCAAGAAACTCGCCAATATATTCTTGACAGGGCTCCAAGCTGAGTCGTCGTTTACAATGAATTGTTCATACCTACTCCATAGAAACAGAAGTTCCTTATAATATTTTTCGCGACGGCTAGCGACCGCCGAGCGCGGAGGAGAACTGGGGAAGGTGCCTATGGCTATGGCGGCGTCGCGAGCACGTCATTCGCCGGTAGGAAAAAGACTTCTGTCATGGCGTCATCCCGCACAGTTGCAACACTCGGCAACAAACTGTTCCCATCCAAGGGGAACTGTTCAGTCGAAACGAAAGCGAAGCCACCCACCCCTGCCGTGCCCGGTGCCCCTGCATATATTAACGAGACGACAGCAGCGGCAGACCATAGAATAGTGCCCCACTAGCTGCTTAAGCCTTCCAGTCCACCATTGGAGATTGGAGCGAGGACGACCAGGCGAGAGCGGGGGGTTTAGCGCGGGTCGAGATGGCGGTGGCGGCGGCGGCGGCGGGCAATGTGGAGTTCATCCGCGCGCGGAGCGACAAGCGGGAGTACAGACGCCTGGTGCTCCCCAACGCGCTCGAGTGCCTCCTCATCAGCGACGCCGACACCGACAAGGTCCGTCCCCTCGCTCGTCTCCGCGCCAGCATCGCCGAAGCAGAGAATGCTCGCCGCAGGTTGACTCGGATCGTTTGCGCCTGATCCATTCGGCTGTGTGTGTGCTCAGGCTGCGGCGTGTATGGAAGTCGGCGTGGGCTCGTTCAGCGACCCGGAGGGGCTCGAGGGCCTCGCGCACTTCCTCGGTGAGCTCACTTCCCTTCCCTCCCCTCTCCTCGGCTGGGACACCTGGGATGGCCTCAGCGTCGCGCTCCTGCTCGGCTATTTGCTTGTGTGACGGCGTGAGATGAATCTCCCTCTTCCTTTGGGATCCGACTGGGGCCTCGAATTTTGTTTAGATAGAATCAATGGACGCAGGAATGGTTGCCTGACTACTTTTCCCCACCGTGGAGTGGTGGACACTGCTCCTTTCATTGGTGCCAACCAATGGCAGATTTGCAATCAGGTCAATGGATGTTCCTGTGAAAAGTTGAATCAGTCTGTTGCTTTCGCCGGACGTGTTTTCACCCTCCGATGACGCCATCGACGGTCCACAGTAAAGTCTCTGCCCAAAATGAGTTGTGATTTTGCCCCCTTCGAGCGTCCATGATTTGATCGCACATCGCAGCTGAATACGATAGCCGGCTAGCTGTTGCATTTACTGCAACAATCGCACTTGTGCTGCTTTTTTTTTTTCGAGATTGGGGGGGGGGGGGGGGGGGGGGGGGGGGATAAATCCCCCGCTTGTTTCATTCATCGAAAGTAGGCTGGGCGGGGCATGTTCTTACAAACGGATGGAGAGATTACAGGGAGATACAAGAAAAGAAAAAAATGAAAAAAGACAACTAGAAAGAGGAACAACAAGAGCCACCAAGAGAGACACAAGAGGCGAGGGGTGCAGTCGGGGATCACAATGCCAAGACTCGGCAATCAGCCTAGCGCACCACACTTGTGCTGCTTTTCTTCAATGTTTCTTCAGGGGTCCAACCTAAATCCTTCCCTGTTCAAAAAAATAAAACCTAAATCCTTCAATAATGTCAGTACTAGCATCAGTACCAGTATGTGTTGGACACAATTCTGCGCATAGGCGACAGTGTTCAGAAAGGACTGCGTTTATTGAACGATCCAAGAATTTCATGAGAGACACGAATTTGGGTGTGCGGGCTCCACCGCTCCAGGATATGGGAGCCTGTCGCTCTGTTAGCTGTAATCTGCCCCTATACGTTGTTGCCTAGTCGGATCCTTGCAGCTTGCTCAATGCTCACTCCACGAGTCTGTGTTGATTTTTTGTCGGCATGTGTTTTCTACATGTAACAGTTAAAAACGCAGGATAATTCTACTCGATACACTTGGGGAACAGTACACATTTAATTATTACTACATGTAAGCTATATATTCTGGGCATATTGCAGAAAAAAACACAAACCCAAACTGATATTCAGACTAAGGACTGTTATTGTTTTTATGCATAGCTGTTTACTCATTCTATTTAAATTTAACGAGCACAAAGTAGAGTAATATGTTGAATATGTGTGGAATGTATGTGTACGTGTTTGGTTGTTGTTGGGATAGGGTGTGTCCCCGAATCTCGTTAGCAAATCATGTGGTGTCATCTTGGTGTGAGTGCTCGGTCGTCGGTAGATCATACTGCACCTCCAATTGTAACATAGTAGAACATTACTATGGAGGAAATGATTAACATGAGAAATGTTGGTTGCATCAAATTAATTTTTACATTCTGTTAACCATTTTCCCGTTTTGTTTTGTTTCGATGATTTATTACCATTGATTTGCTTGCAGAGCATATGCTATTTTATGCCAGCGAGAAATACCCTGGAGAACAAGATTATACAAAATATATTTCAGAGGTACCTTCTGTAATCAACTCTAAGACTACATTCGACCAATTTTTGTTTCAACATATGTTTGCAATTGTTAATCACACTTCAAAGCAGGTTTCGACCTAGGTTTAGCGTTCCCTTAATCATGCTAGAAGATCCTGAGCCAGTCAGAAAATAACACATAAGATGAAAAAGAAAGTGAAAAGGAATATGTTAGGATATGATAGGTGCCAGTGGCGCATCATGACTGACACCACTGAGTTGCAATTAACTTTGTGCAAGGATATACAATTGTACCATATCCCACCTCTGTGCCATTGTGATTGAAAAAGTGCGGACCAAATGATATCTACTTGCCCACCTCTAAGCAGGTTTCTAAGTGACTGTGGTCTCACTTGAAAAAATTATGTTCATGCATAAGGCCCAATTGCAGCTTGTTGTGCTCTGAAACCAAATACACCTAGCCCTTAAGCTAAAGGGCATACTCCCTCCGTCCTCAAATAAGTGGACATCTAGAAATTTTAAGACAAATTATGGAGAGGAGTAGAAAATGCATTGGGAAGATGCAAGTCACTATCTCTCTCCTATTTAATTACTCCACCTCCAATGAGCTAAGTGCATGTAGAAAATGAGGAGACCATTTGTTGAATATTATTGGGCTTGATTCCCGTGTGATGAGAGAGAAGCATTATTATCTACTTTCAATTGCATTGGGAAGGTAGATGTACACTCTTTTGTGTAAAAATTTCTAATGCTAAATGTCCACTTATTTGAGAACGGAGGGAGTACTCGCTAATATGATATATGGTGTTGCCGTTCCATTACATGGCAGGGCGTATGCTGTACATTAGCACTATATTATTTCCTGACTAGCAACAACTTTGTGATCCTATTATAACTTTGTAAAAGGGTCTTCTTCTATGATTTTATTACTGGAACCCTGCCAGTATAATTATTTCAGAACAGCTTGAATCTGTTCTTTTTAATGCTTGGAAGTTACATGCAGTGTACTTGGATTATATGTTTTTGAGTATTTGGTATATCATGACAAATATCAGCATGGTGGTTCTTCCAATGCCTTTACATCCTCCGAGACAACAAATTTCTATTTTGATGTTAACGCGGACAATTTCGAAGAGGCCTTAGATAGGTAATCTCTCTCAGTAGTATTTTTTCAGTCAAAGCATGTGGTGTTGAATAAGGTTATGATTTTTGTGCTGCATATTTGCATGGTTTGTTTTAAAACATGAAATAAGGAAGTGATTTCTGTTGCGCAGATTTGCCCAGTTCTTCATTAAGCCGCTGATGTCGCAGGATGCTGTTCTTAGAGAGATAAAGGCTGTTGATTCTGGTGAGTTGTTGCTTTACAACATTGATGTGATCTTATGACGATCATTTTATGTTTACACTTGTTTTGCTTGTAGTAAGAAACACATTCTGGCTAACATTATGTTTCGTTGTACTTCAATCTAAAAAATTATGTTTCGTTGTTCTTACAGAACACAAGAAAAATTTGTTGTCAGATGGCTGGAGGATGTATCAGGTACTTCAAAGTCCCACCTTCGTAGTTAGATACATAAGATATTCTATCTTGCAACACTAATGTCATATCTACACCAGAAACTTCAATCGCTAAGTATTGGTATTTATAATGTGTGTTAGGAGTAGTTCTGCTTCCATATAACCATATTTGGCACGATATAAGCCCGACTTGTACTCAGAATGCCATTTTTAATGTACCCCTTTAGCCCGCTGCACCTTTACATCAGTTTTCAAACTTTTTTCCCCACAGCTTCAAAAGCATCTGGCTTCAAAGGATCACCCTTACCATAAATTCAGTACTGGTAAGAAACTCTTGATGTTCTGTTGTTTTTATATTACTGTACTACTGAGGCTGCAAAACAGCATGATGTTTCTGTTTTCCTGTGTTTCACCTATAAATATATATCTATCAGATTTAGAGATCACATTTTTAATTCACGTCCAAAGAATAATAAATTGTTCATGGATATTATTTATATCTTGTTGTGCATCCCTGATAAAAGGCTCTTTGTGGAGTTTGAATCTTATCTATGTGAAATTATGTCATCAAATACATCAGGAAGTTGGGAAACATTGGAAACAAAACCGAAAGAGAGGGGCTTGGACATCAGACTTGAGCTTCTCAAGTTCTACGAGAATTATTCAGCGAATCTTATGCACCTTGTTGTTTATGGAAAGGGTAAATATTACATGTTAGTCAATTTTGGCATGCTTAACCCTACTTGTTACTGATGAGATGATTTTGCAGAGAGTCTCGATTGCATTCAAAGCTTAGTTCAAAGCTTGTTTAGTAACGTAAAAAACACCGACCAGAGAAGCTTCAAATGTCCAAGTCAACCTCTTGCAGCAGAACATTTGCAGGTAGCTTAAAACAACACCAATCACACCCAAACTAATGGAAAATGATGCTGGAATTTAGCATACTCATTTTCTTCTCATGCAGCTTCTTGTCAAAGCAATCCCCATAACAGACGGTGACTACCTAAGAATTGTGTGGCCAGTTACACCTAACATCCACTTCTACAAAGAAGGTCCTTGCCCTTATCTCGGCCATCTCATTGGGCATGAAGGCGAGGGATCCATCTTCCATATTATAAAGGAATTAGGCAAGTTAATTTCAACAGTATATTGTTGTAAATATTCTTTTGCCGGTGTTATCTGCTCAAACACTGGTCCTTGTTTAGTTCCTTGTGTCAACTTTGTGACCTGTGCCATGTCCAATTTTGACTACATTAGGATGGGCCATGGACTTGTCAGCTGGCGCCGGTAGTGACAGCACCGAATACTCTTTTTTCTCAGTAAGCATGAGGCTCACTGATTCTGGCCATGGTAAGTTTCCATCTTCAGTTTGTTCTCTCAGAATTGATCGACCATTTCATTTTTGTGATATTAAGCACATTTGGTATTATTTTAAGTCTTTTATGTGTACACACAATGATTTCAGAACACATAGAGGATATCATTGGGTTGGTCTTCAAATATCTCCGCCTATTAAAAGAAGATGGTGTCCACGAATGGATCTTTGATGAGGTGATTGACAGACACATCATTTATATTATCATGTGAAGTTATTTCATGGATTATGATTCTAATATGCAGTTAGGTTTAATATGATTATATGAACATTGCATCGATGGACTCTGATCTGTAACAGAACAACCTCATTGGGTTTAAATTTTATCACTCAAAGGTTGTTTGTTGCATCGATTCTGTAGTGTGATTTGCTGTGCGTGTTTTAAGCATAGTGAGAAGCAAATATGATTTACATTTAGTTACATAACAGTACATGCTAACGTGTTTATTATTTCTAGCTTGCGTCAATCAATGAAACGGAATTCCACTATCAAGACAAAGTTCATCCAATCAGCTACGTAACAGATACTGTCTCAAGCATGCGGGTATATTTCCCTTGAGCTCATTACATATTTCGGCACTTATAGATTCTTGCTATCAATAATTTTTAATGCGGAATTGTAATGTATATCTTGGGGAGAAGTTTGATGAATGCAATTCTTTCTTCTAATTTAAATACTTGTGAACTGGCTTGCAGTTGTTCCCACCAGAGGAATGGCTGGTTGGAGCATCAATACCGTCGAAGTATGCGCCAAGTAGAATAAATATGATACTTGATGAGTTGTCACCCGAAAGAGTAAGGTATGCTTACATAGTTTGCATGACTGCTCTGATTCTTCCTTGTTTCCATATGTATATTATCTTCGATGTCAACATATAAATGCATATATGCAGCTGCCTGGCGTTAGTAAATTGCTACCTGATACTGTGACTCATCACTAAAGAATTGGGCATGGTCTTACTTCATATCATGAACTTACTATTTTGTTGATAAGTTTATGCGTCAAATCATCTGCACTTATGGACGTCAATTAGCATACAACGGTAAGCTAAATATCATGCATTTATTCTAACTATGCAACACTTCTCTCTGTCTCTAGAATACTCTGCGAGTCTAAAAAGTTTGAAGGATCTACTGATTGTGCTGAGCCCTGGTATAATACATCATATTCTGTTGAGAACGTCACTCCTTACATGATACAGGTTTGTCCCATATAGACACACATACACAAACTAATCTCATGCTTCAAAATTTATTTATTTCCAATCGTATGCCTCTGTTTCCCAGCAATGGATTCAAAAAGCTCCTACTGACATGCTCCATCTCCCAAAGCCTAACATTTTCATTCCAAAGGATTTATCTCTGAAAGAAATGCACGACAAGGTAAAATTTGGAGCTACTTATATGTCTTTTGCTCACATTAGCACAATTTGTATGAATCTTTCAAAGACTTCGAATATTCACATAGTATATTAATTTTGGTAAAACATAACTGTCTCGCCAGGTTAAATTTCCGACAGTATTAAGGAAGACACCACTTTCACGGCTGTGGTATAAGCCCGACATGCTGTTCTTCACTCCGAAGGTTTACATTATAATTGATTTCCACTGTCCATTGTCAAGCCACTCCCCCGAAGCAGCAGTATCTATAGGTCTCTTCGTCGATCTGTTAGCCGATTACTTGAATGCTTATGGTAAGAATTAATTTTTAAATTATGTGAATAAAATATTTTACTGTATTGAACAGTCCATTTGGCATTTGGGATTTCTCCCTCCAACTTTAAGTCCAAATATACACTCTCAATTAGTTTGTTCCTTTTGCAGCTTATGATGCTCAAATTGCGGGTTTATTTTATTCGATATATCTTACTTCTACTGGCTTCCAGGTTCTGTTGTATACTATGTTCCTTCCTGTTTCCTACTAGGGTTCTAGACAGATACATTGCTCTTCATGCTGTATGTATGTGGTTTGAATTCCAATTCAAATACTCACCTGTCTATTTTTTTAAAGGTCTCCTTAGGTGGTTATAATGACAAGACGAGAGTTCTTTTACATGCCATAATGAAGCAGATAGCGAACTTTGAAGTTAAACCGAACAGGTTTTCAGCCCTGAAGGTCAGATGGGATCCTCGGGTTTCCTTGTCAGTTGTCACAATTTCATATGGGCACATTTCTGTTTACCTGGTACCTTTGTTATCAACTTTGTGTGGATCAAATTAAAAGATTGTTGAACATCATTTTCTTAAACACTGTTCATCTATTGACTTGCAACTAATAGATGATCAAAACTCAGGTATGTCAAATTTTAAGTGGTGGACACCAAAATTTAGACCTAAAAGTTTCTCAACAAATTTTGGGCAGGGTTTTACAAAATTTACTTATTAAGTTGCAGTAATCTACGTATCCTCGTGATGGTTGATTTCAGATTATGAAATATTCTTTCCCTTCAGATTCTTAATCGGTGTTTGAAACTGCTGTGATGATTTCTTTCATGGCTAATTTTTTTACCAACATCTTACCATTACAGGAAACTTCTGTTAAGGACTACCAAAATTTTAACTTCAGCCAACCATATTCTCAAGCTTATTACTATCTCTCATTGATATTGGAGGAGAAAAAGTGGCCATTGGTTGAGAAACTTCAAGCTCTTTCTACTATTGAGGCAGACTCTCTTGCGAAGTTTGTGCCACACTTGCTATCGAAGACATATTTGGAATGCTATATTCAAGGTTTGGTAAATTTCATGTTAATCACCGAAATGTATTTCCATGGACTGGACTGGAATGCAATGCCAATTATGCTTATCATTAAAACTTCCTCTAGGGAACATTGAACCAGGCGAGGCCGAGTCTATTGTCGAGGAGATTGAAGATACAATATTTAATACCCCCAATTCTTTATTCAAATCCATGTCTCCATCACAATATCTGATCAAAAGGGCTATCATGCTTGAAGATGAGTTAAAATGCTACTACCAAATCGAGGGATTAAATCCAAAGAATGAGAATTCATCGATTGTCCAGTATATTCAGGTATAGGCTCCTCCTTAACTTCAATGCAGCTAATGATATCCAAAGCGATTACTTGTCAGTGATAAGTACCTTCTAATGTTTGTTGCAAAACTAATGATCACCTAACCTGTGATTAATCGGTGATCCTGTTTCCAGCTAATTATTGGTTATGATCAACTTAGTAGTAGTTGGAACAATGTGGGGGACAGACTAATTTAGAGTTCTATGTATTCGTACTTGAAAAAATTACTTTGTGGTATTGTCTTTACTTGCAAAATTAATTTGACCAATTAAAACATAATTAAATTCATAGGGTAGAGTGGCTGTATCTGAAGAATATGTGATGTGAAGTTCCTGAACTATCCACCATAACAAAATTAACTGTCCAGTGGGTAACCCTCTGCACATCAACATAGTCTTCTGTGCTAACAAACCCTGACTGCAACCGTAATTGTGTATGGAGAATGTGGCATTTCTGTCACAGAGGCATCCCTTGCACTGCACCATGCGTTTTTTATTAGTCCACTCTAACCAGCCATGTGTTTTTATTAGTCCACTCTAACGGCCACTCGGGACTACATTTTCACTCTAACCCAGCCACTGCATCATACTTCTCCCAGGATCCTATACTGGGTTTTAGGATGTTCATACGGACTGTGCCCTGTAAAACAACTATCTACTCCCTCCGTTCCACAATGTAAGATGTTTTAGGTGTTACACATGCATGTCTAGATTCATACTAAAAAGAATGGACACATGCAGTTAAACGTGTCTGGATACATGTGTGTTCATGTGCATGTGGAAAAAGACTAAAACATCTTATATTGTGGAACGGAGGGAGTATATCTGAAAGATTTTTTCTTCATTTGTGTCATTCTCTATACTGATCTTTACTAAGGATGTATGGGACTAACGAAATACGAGTTTCATGGCAAAATTAATTCTTTTGCACAACGCTTCTCTCTTCTTTTAAATCATCTTCTAGGATTTGCTCTGATTCTGAAACTAACTTATGTAGACATCATGTGACGATTGCCAGGAATCAAAACACATATTCTGTCATTTTTTTTTGAAACAATCCATGATGAAATGAGATTAAGAATAGAGCAAAAACTATTGGTATATAAAAATAATAACTGGCTCCTGGACGACTAGTACCGAAGTATATTGCGTGTCGAAGCATGACTGTCGACTCAGCCTTCAGTCACTAACCTGACGTTTGACTGAACGAGCATAAGGGGCATGGAATATTATTTCCATCAGTGGGATTGGCAGACCTAGTCATAAGGGGACGTATGACTGAACTAACTAGGTGTGCAGTTTTTGGTTATTGCTCTGTTTTTTCTTTCACTTTGCCCTGTTATGCTAACATAGGCTCTTTCGTTTGTTTTTTGGTTCTGTTTTATATGCTTTGTGTCGTCTCAACATTTTCCTCAAATACAAAAGGACACGCATTTGGGTGCATGCCGAGAAAAAAGAACAGGACAGACAATTATTCAGTTATCTTGACCTGTTTGCGAGGAGAGCTAGGCATGCTTGAGCCACCAAGTGATGCTCTAACGAGTCAATAGCTTATCAAATCGGTAAAATACAGCGACGCCACTGAGTTTGCCGTTCCTGGATTAATAAAATATGGCAATGTTTTTGTTCTATCAACTTCCTTTAAGAATTGTTGTTCTCAAGTAGTGTAATATCGATCTGAATAAATTAGAACTGGCTCATGTCAAGTGCATAATGTTCTACGGCAAGAAGAATACCAGATTACTAAGTATCATCGACATATTCAGGTCCATCAGGACGACGCCATTTCGAACGTTAAACTTCAGCTGTTCTCTCAAATTGCTAGCCAGCCTGCTTTCAACCAGCTGCGGACTGTTGAGCAACTTGGGTATATAGCAGGTCTTTCTCTAAGGTATAGTCCTTTCAGGAGAAACCCGCAGTTTTTGTTTTCATTGATCATCTATAATCCTATCTTACTATATATATCCTAATGCATCAGATCTGATCGTGGAGTCTGGGCACTCGAGGTTGTTATTCAATCCACAGTGAAGGTACAGATTCAAAGACAGGGTACTAAATAAATAAATATGACATTTTTTTGCTGCTTTCTCCTACTGATCTTATAATGGAATTCGTAGGACCCTTCATATCTTGATGCTAGAGTTGATGAATTCTTTAAGACGTTCGAAAGCAAAATCCACGAACTGTCTGACAAGGATTTCAAGGTTAGTGGCTTCAGTTAATTAGCTTCAGAACTAACTGATCACCTGTCAAGTTTTAAATTTCTTTCACAACAAGATATGATCAGCACGTTAGTGTCTTTTTCAGAAATACAAATGTATTTGTGCATTAATGTAGCTCATGTTGGCACTGACATGTCCTTATGGCAGAGAAATGTCAAATCACTTGTTGATTCGAAACTGGAGAAATTCAAAAACTTGTGGGAGGAGGCTGGCTTCTACTGGGGAGAGATCGAAGCCGGAACTCTCAAGTTTGATAGGGTTGAGTCCGAGGTAAGTGATTTCGCCTCAGGGCAACAATGCACAACCGTATAAGCGGAAATTGTGTCGAATACAATTATACAAAGCAAACAGGACAAAAATGGGCAACAATAGGGCAATTTTTATCTGGAAACGCACCATTCTTCTTTCTAAGGGAATATATGACCTCGAAAAAAATGCAGGTTGCTCTCCTAAGAGAGCTGAAGAAAGACGACTTCATCGAATTCTTTGATCAGTACATCAAAGTCGATGCGCCTCAAAGGAGGACAGTAAGCGTGCAAGTGTTCAGCGGCAACCATTCATCAGAGTTCAAGACCGCGATCGCCGAAGCTGACCCGCCCAAAACTTACCGGATTACGGACATATTCGGGTTCAAGCGATCAAGACCCTGCACCCCTCGCTGAAGGGAGGTCCAGGCCGGATCACAATGGACTGACTGGCAATGCATACAGCATATTCTTTGTTTCCTGCAGTGTGGTATATAGCCCTTTTCCGCATGCATGAACTCGATTTAGACTGATTTTTCAATAGTCACGCACGATTGGCCGATTGCACATTGCTATTCATTCATGTATGGAGTAACCATGAGATGCTATTCTCAGAACAAACCTACCAGCTGTTGAAATTAAAGGACGTACGCTAACCTTGTTTGCATGTATTTCTTCTGACAACTATGACACTATGTACAAATTACATGAGCTTACGGTCACAGTGGACAAGGAGGCGCCATGAGCCGAGAACACGTACGCATTCTGCTCGCCCGGCACGTGGCCGTGTAGGTGTCACCATCCTGTACCGTCATCGTCCGGCGGCCACGTCGGCTACGGCACGGCCGAGCGCCGCCGCCTCCCGCGGCCGCTGGCCCCACTCGTAGCTGCGGCGGTGCCAGCGGCACCGGAACGATCCCCGGTGCGCGGTGGGCGAGCACACGCAGTAGTGGTGCGTGTGCATCTGCCGCTGCGGCACGGGTGAAGGCGCCACGGCTCCCGCCGGCCGCGCCCGGCGCCGGATCACCGCGCAGCCCGGCGGCAGAGGCGGCAGCCCCGGGTGGCACATGCCGTGAACAAGGCCTGACGGCGAAGCTGCAGAGGAGGACTCTGTCCACCGGCCACACGCATAAAAAGGCGGAGGAATGGAATCTGGTTTTTTCCTGGTTGTGGTGGTGGTGGGGCGATGATAGGGGGGAAAGCGAGGAATATTTGTGGGCGCCGTGGCGGCCGATGGTTTTGTGAGGTGATGGGCGGGATGGAGAGGCCGCATGCGTGGCGGGAGGGGAGAGGAGTGGCGTGGCGCGCGCGCGGGGCGATCGCGTGGAGCGAGTGCAATGGCGAGACAATACTCATCCTGCTCCGGCGTGAGCGTGACCCCGAATGTGTCTAGTCGTGATCCACTTCGGGGGGACGGTGATTGATTCCTTCCGCCGCACTTCTTTGGATCGGATTGGGGAATTCGGGTGCGGGTCCGATCAGGACAAATTTTTTTTTTTGAGAAAGTAAACTTGTATTCAAATCACACAAAAAGTACAAAGTCCTTGACCCATACAAGCAGACCTAGCACAAGCACAAGGAACCAGGAACACAAAGAACACCCTAAAACAACCATAAAACACGAAGATCTCCGGAGCTCTGTGTCATCATCCCTGAACCTTGTGAGGAGACCCCTGCGGCAGAAGAATCTGCAACTTGACCCAAGCAGGTCATCATCTTCAACCACGGTATAATCGCCGCCACGCTGCTCCCCCTTTTCTTCGTACCAGCGCCGAAAGGACATGCACACACATGTGCATCCAACACGCCTGCACCAGCCTTCACCATCTATGGCTTTGAGTACCGCTAAAAGTGTCCCTTCCAGATGGAAGAGAACTAGGATCCGGTTCCGACACCGCGGCCGGGCCAACCGCCCGGGCAAAGCAGGACTTCCCTCCAGCAGCAGCACAAAGGACGAGGGAGAACAGCAGCAGAAAATCATATCGACGAGGAGGAAGAAGAGTCTTCGTCTCCACGCATCCGTCACCCATCTGAGGACACCATAGCCCGCGACCTCGACGATATCCGGGGATCCCCAAACCACCGCGACAGCCTCGGTAGCGCCTCCCTCAACCCTAACCCTACCGCAAACCGACCTAACGCGCAGACCCGAGGTTCCCCCTCCCTCCCGCCGCCGGAGCGGCCGGCGGAGAGAGAGGGAACCGGCGATGGCGTCGGTGGCACGCAAGGGGAACCGCGGTCGCCTCCTGATCGCCTTGGCCCTGATCCGCTTTTTCAGGAGAGACCGAACCGGCACTATTTGCCTCCAAAATCCCGATAAGGACAAAAGCTGGTAGCAGCATACCGTGGCTTTCATCCTCTCGTCTCGTCGCTTCTTTGCGGCGGCCTTTCCTTATCCTATCGATCTCTGACTCGTCGAATGACATGGTGTACCAGAGTGCCAACTGATTGCTTGGTACATATGTTATGGCATCTACGGCTACAGACGCTTGTCCAAAAGACAAATTCTTCTGGAGTTTAAGAGCAACCACAACAGGACAGGACGTTTATCAAGGGGCGCTAAGAATTTGATCCCGGTCGATAGGCGGTTATCATAAAATCCTGGTTTCAGATGTGACATCGGCCGTAAAAACTTGGGCTTACCTCTTCTTGATTCTTCTCGATTCTTAGAGCATCTCCAGCCGTTCGCCCTCCCACAGCGTATTCGGCGTTGCCTTTCGGCGTTTCCACCGGCGCTTTCTGGGGCCTGGGGGCAAAGTTTCCAGCTGCGCCCCAGGTTTTGAACCCCAAACGCATCAGAAATCGAGCAATTTTGAAAGTTTATTTTCCCGCTACCAAAAGCCAAGAGTTCGACAGTCTCGGCGATCAGAACAGCCACGGCTCGGCAATCGAATCAAAACAACCACAGTTTGGCGATCGGCGACATATAGATGCGCAAAACTGGTCAAAGGCGACTCCTCCGCGTCATCCTCCATATAGATCGACGATGTTGTGGTCGATGGAGTTGGGGTAGAGCTCGGAGTGGCCGTAGGTGCAGAGCTAGGCGGCGGGGTGGACGATGTCATTGCGGCAGAGCTCAGTGTGGTGGCCGTAGGAGCAGAGCTCGGCGGTGGTGCAGGACTGGCCGTAGTGGTGGAGCTCGGCGCTGGTGCTGGGTTTGCCGCCGGTGCAATCTGGTCCAAGTTCACGCGGCGCTCCGCCATGTACCACGACTTAACCTCGTCGTCCATCATCGATGTGTCGCCTCCCATTAGAAACGTCAGGTTGATGTTCCTCTTCTTGGCCGTGACGTTGGTTTTGGGAAGGTTGAGCTAGACGTCCTATTTTGCCAGCATCACCGTCCACCTCGCGTTAGACTTGTCCTTCCTCAGGACGACGTGGCTCTTGGCGTCATCGATGTAGTGGTCGATCGATGACTGCAGTCTTTCGGCGGAGGGCGTCGAGTCCCTGGTTGCCTTGGCTTTCTTGTGGACAACAAGACGCCCTTCCGACTCTGCAGCGGCCGGCGCGTCGGGAGGTACACACCGTCCTTGCCCTTGGAGAGACCCAGCCGGACTTCCCTCCACTTCTCGCACGATTCGATCCTTGTGAAGACGTGCAAGAACTTGAACTCGGCCTAGTCGTTGTCGTTTCAGTACGCTTCGAACATTTGGACCATCTATCCAAGCCAAACAGGTCGGCGATCAAAGAAGGCGAAAGAAGAAGGACAACCCGAGGCGAAAATGAGCTTACCGCCCGCTCGAGATTGGCACTGCTCTCCGACCGAGCTTGGACCTCCTCTTGAACCCCATGTCACTTGTTACAAGGTTGTTGGATGATTTCCCAATGGTTGCCCATGGCCTTCTCGCCGCGCTCCATGTTGATCATGGTGAAGTCGGGATCAACGAGTCGGCGTCATACGAAGTCTTTACCCTCTTCCAATAGTGATCGACGTTTTGATTCGCGCTAGTGATTGCGTCCATGCTCACCGTCTTCCAGGCTTCGGCGAGGCACTCCTCTTCGTTGGTGCTACTTTTGATGCGAGGCTCGGCTGGCTGGTTCCCTTTGGCGCTCACTTCTCCTTCTTCCCTGTAGTCGCCGGTTCTTCCTCTTCGACATCGCCTTCCTCTGCCTCGGCTTCGGTCTCGGCTTGCTCCTGGTAGTCGCCGGTCTGCTACTGCGACTCCATGCCGCCGGTCTCCTTCTGCGACTCCATGTCACCGGCTTGTGTGAAGAACTGGGGGCAGGACATCGACACCATGGAGCCGGTTGTGATGATCTCGTCCATGTAGACGTCGCCTGTCATTCCACCAAAAATGTCGCGGGCGTCGTGGCTCGGGGCAAAAGGGAGTGGGCCGTGGCGCTGCGCCAGCGAGATTGAGTAGCTCGGTGAACCTCCATACGCCATGTTGATGTTGGTGCTGAAGGAAGAAGCGCCACGCGGCGGGGGACAGTGTGGGAAGGCGATGTTGGGGTTGAAACCGCCGTGCGGGTCAACATTCGCATACTCAGGCGACGGCGAGTAGTGGCGACTGCTCCAGCGCGGCGACAGGGATGGCGAGAAGTTCATCGGGGAGGCGACGCTTGCGTCTGCCCCATCCGCAGTACTAGCCAGGGTGAGGCGGAAGCCCAGGCCTTGTCTTTGCCGCCAACGCGCTCCTCTCCATGACTGGCGCCACCCTCGCCGCCTCCTCCTCGCGCCTGGCCTTGAGCGCCTTTTCCCTCCCCCGGTGGCCGGTGTTTTTGGTGGCCCTACGCTTCACGTCCTTCGCCCACTCGGTGTTGGTCAAGCCCGGCGGCCTATTCATCAGTGCCCTCGTCTTCCTCTGCTTCGGCGGCATCGGGACGGTGGTGGTTCGGGGGTCTGTGAACTTCTTCGGCGGCATGGCGGCTAGATCTGGGGCGACCAAGTGAGGAAAATGGCGGGAGCTGCGGGCGGGAGGGAGGAGTATGTGGGAACAAAAATGGAGGAAAAATGGAGGGAAAATGGCGGGGCCCACGTTGCCTTTTCGCTTCTGCCGACGCCCCCAAGCGCCCAGCGCGCTGGGTTCGTCTTCGGTTCGCCGGATGAAGTTTTGGCCCAATCCGGTGGAAAACGGGCTTTGGGTGGCCGTCTGGGAGATTTACTTTCCGCCGGCGAAAAAAAAGGTCCTGGGGGGCTCTTAGGGGACGGCTGGAGATGCCTTAACCTGGAGATGCCCTTAACCTGTGGCGTGAGTAGTCGGCATATCGGTGTCTCTTCAGTAATCCAGTTTGAACTTGGGCCTCTCCACTATGGAAGGCCCCCCTACCGTTAAAGATTAAAATCTTCGTGTGGCAGCTTCTTAGGGACCGCCTCCTTTCTGGGGTGGAGTTTCGTAAGCGACAGGGGCCGGGTGATGGGCTTTGCCCCATGTGTGGGATCCCCGGGACGGGAACTCACATCCTCTTCACCTGTCCCGCTGCTAGGTTTCTATGGAACTTCGTCCACGAGGCACTTGGGCCTGCTTGGCAGGACTCAGACCTGGGCGAGTTCTTAGAAATTCAGGCGAACCATACCGGGGAGAGGCGCCGCCTCTTCTGGTTGGTGTTTGCCGCGTTGACGTGGACTCTTTGGACAATTCACAATAATATGGTGATTGAACGGGTCTTTCTACGCGCGCTTCTGATTCGATGTTTAAATTTCTGACTTTCTTGCATCAGTGGCACCCGTTGTCTAGGCAGCGGGACAGGGGGCAGCTGGATGACATGATCGCTAGACTGGTGGGGACCGCTCGGCGCATCTCCTCTACTTCTTCCAGCTAGCACCGGAGGGGCTTAGTTTTTGTCCTCCCTCTCTCTCTCTCCCTCCCCCATGTAACTCTCCCCCCCCCCCCCCACCCCCACCCCCACCCCCACCCCCACCGCCACCTTCTCTTGCTCCCCCCCCCCCCCCCCTTTTTTTGGGCTTAGTTGTGCTGCTGCCCCAGCAAGTTGTTCTAGTTCCGTCCTTGTGTTTGTAACTTTGTATGGACTTGCTTAGCATGTTACTTTATTTATAAAGCGGGGCCAAAGTCTATTTCGAGAGTGAGTAGCGGCAGCTTGGAGACTGCAAGCGCCTTAAATTAGCATTGTGTGTTGGAAGCATGGACGCTTACATGATTTTTTTATGTTTTTTATAATTATTTAAACGCCGGTATTAGCGTGTAGCATTGTGGACGTCCTAACCAGTGCTCTCCTTAAAGCCGTTAGGTTGCTTAAACTCCCATTAGGAAATATCATGATAGTGATGTGCCACCTTTTCTAGTAATGACGTGTATTGGGAAATGGTACCATGACACTTGTAAGTGTCAGTATTGACGTGTCTCCTGTACGGCCGTAGTAACGGACATACTGGTGGCGTGTTAGTAGGAGAACAAACTAGTGATGTGCCTTCAGTCCGACACGTCACTGACATGCATTTCAGGCACTTTGGTTCATTCTTGCTGTCATGTCAGCATTTTTAACAATAATATTATCATAACTAAAACTTCTCAACAAATTATCACAAGGGCTACCTAGCTAGCTAACCCAAGTTTTTGGATGATGGATAGAAGAAGAAGAAATGCGCAGCTTCTATCGGTTGATCGCGCATGCAGGCATGCTAACCTTTTCATATTACATATTCAACTCCTACACGGAGGTGTTCCAGGATTTAATTTCAGAGCTCATCATCAAGCCAAGTTGGCACTGAAGATTCAGGGTACATCTTTTAGCTACATGTGTTTACATTCAGGTGTAGATACATGCCTAAATGCAGATCTAGATGCAATTTCATTTTTTTAGAAAAGGGAATTTTATTATTCCCAGCCTCTGCATTGAGTGATGCACACAGCCGATTATTACAGAGTTTCAGCGTCAAGTATTCAAGTTTACATCTCCGGCGATCACAAAAAGATCGAGACAAGCCTCAACCGACACAAATAATAGAAGCACAACTACAAAAGTCGACTAATATGCTGCCACGTATGTCGGGAGAAAAAAATCATGTGCCACCAACAAGAGTCGCGTGCATCCAGCCACCATAAGGTCTCGCTGGTCCGAAGCTAGCAAGAAAGCCCATATCTGGATCCAGTGCACCGCCATATGGATAACCTGTAAGACATAAAAAGTTTATTTCCTGTTAAAAACAAGACAATTCCAAATAGACCAACAAATAGCTGAAACGCCAATACGAATCCTATCCTTGGTCTTTTTATCCATCCCATTCAACCAATTCCTAAACATATTAGTGACATTGGTAGGAGGAGGAATATTGTAAGTACAAAAGACAACACGCCAGACAAGTTTTGCAAAGGGCAGAAAATGAATAAATGTTTAACAGTTTCACTATTCCCACAAAAAGAACAGTGAGAGTCGCCTTTCCAATTTCTTTTTGCCAAGTTATCCTTAGTCAGTAATACTTTTTTATGAAGGAACCACATAAACACCTTAATTTTCAGCCGAATTTTAAGTTTCCATAAGTAAGTTTGCAGAAATCTAGTATGGCCATTCATCAAGTCTTCATACATAGATTTAACTGTAAATGTACCGTTTTGTGTCAATTTCCAGTGAAACCTATCTGGAACATCCGTGAGAGTAATATCCATTAATCTAATGCAAAGATGAGACCACATGTCCCATTTGTTCCCTACTAGTGCCCTACGAAAACCTATGTTTAAAGGGGAGCATTATGAAACACATCATGAACCGAAACATTTTGTTGTTGCACAATGTTATAGAGCATTGGATATTGATTTTTTAACGGAGTATTACCAAGCCAAGTATCCTCCCAAAACCTTGTGGTTTTGCCATTGCCAACTCGAAAAGATCCTCTACTAAAGAAATCTTCCTTCACTCGCATAAGACCTTTCCAGAATGGAGAGTCAGTTTGTTGTGCTTCCACTTGAGCCAAAGTTTTACTATGAAGATATTTGTTTTGCAGCAATTCCTGCTAAACCCCCTCTTCATTCAAAAGTTTAAACATCCACTTGTTGAGTAAACATTTGTTTTTTAGTTCGAGCACTTCAACCCCTAAACCACCCTGGTCCTTCGGTCTACAAATGATGTTCCATTTTGTTAGTCTATATTTCCTTTTGTTCTCATCGCTCTGCCCAAAAAAGCGAGATCTATAGAAATCTAGTCTTTTACGTACCCCTTTTGGTATCTCTAAAAAAGAATGCATTAACATCGGTAAACTTGTTAAAACCGAATTAACAAGAACCAACCGATCTCCATAGGATAGCATCGTACCCTTCCAACATCCCAGTTTGCCTTCGAAACGGCTCTCCACTGGGTACCATTCGGAATTCCGAAGTTTCCTTTAATGAATCGGAACCCCGAGATACTTAAAAGGTAGAGAACCAGACTCACATCCGAAGATCTGTTTATATTGATTTTCTACCTCTTTTGCCTTTCCAAAACAAAAAAATTCGCTCTTGTGAAAGTTTATTTTAAGCCCAGATAATTGTTCAAATATGCACAAAATAAGTTTCATATTAACAACTTTTTCCAAATCATGTTCCATAAATAATATAATGTCATCGGCATATTGCAGAATAGATAAGCCCCCTTCTACTAAATGAGGGATGAGACCACCTATCTGACCATCTTCCTTCGCCCGCGCGATAAGAATGACTAACATATCTGCCACTATATTAAACAACATAGGCGACAGTGGATCTCCCTGCCAGAGACCTTTTTTGTCTGAACGAATTGCGTAATCCAGTTGCATCATTCCTGTGCAAAACCTTTCATACACATGGCTTGTTGGAGAAACGACCACTTAACTTTATCGTATGCTTTCTCAAGGTCAATTTTAAAAATAACACCATCCATTTTCTTCCTTTGAAGTTCGTGGATGGTTTCATGCAAAACTACCACACCCTCGAGTATGTGGCGGCCAGGCATAAACGCCGACTGCGTCGGTCTAATTATTTTTTGTGCAATTTCAATAATATGATTAGTACCTACTTTTGTGAATATTTTAAAGCTGACATTGAGAAGGCAAATTGGTCTATATTGCTGGATCTGTACCGCATTATCCTTCTTGGGAGCAAAGTAATAACCCCAAAGTTCAGTTTGAACAAAGACAAATTGCCTTGTTTTAACTGAACAAATAACGTCATTAGATCATCCCTAATAACCTCCCAAAAGGTTTTATAGAACTCCGCCGGAAAACCGTCAGGTCCAGGCGCCTTGTTCAACTCCATTTGGAAAATAGCATCGTACACTTCTTTCACCAAGAAATCAGCTGAAAGAATATTATTTTCTTCTTGGGATAATTGCGGTATATCATTAGTCATATTTTCGTCCATAATTACATCACTTGGCAAAGAAGCACCGAATAATTTCTTATAATACTCCGAGATATATGTTTTTAGATTTTCCTGCCCTATAATCGTTCCTTCCTCTTGCTCTAACTGAAAAAATTTCTTCTTCCTATGTTTACCATTTGCTATGAGATGAAAATATTTTGTATTATTTCCACCTTCGTGTATGTGTTTTACTTTCGCCCTTTGTGCCCATTTAGTTTCCTCATCTCTCCGAAGGCAACAAAGTCTATCGTTCGCATCCCTTAAAGTATCTCTCTCCGATACCGAAAGCGGATTATTCTCAACTTTAATATCAAGTTCATCAATAGTCTTTAGCAATCTTTCCTTTTCTATCTTATATTTGCCACTTTGATTTTTAGCCCACCCTTTAAGAAAGCGTCGTAGATGTCTTATTTTATTTTGCCACACCTCAATTGGTGTAGAACCTTTAGCCGGCGCATTCCATTCGGCTGCAACCATCTCGTAGAAACCTTCCAATCTCAACCATGAAAGTTCAAATGAGAATCGTGCTTTATTCCCAACATGTGCATGAACTCCCGAGTCGACTAACAACGGAGTATGATCTGATCCCACCCTAGTTAAAGCATGTACCGTAACTAGGGGGTATTTCTGTTCCCATTCTGTAGTAGTAAGAACTCTATCTAACTTTTCAAACGTGGGATTTTCACGCCTACTAGCCCAATTGTATTGCCTACCTGAGAGCTCAAGCTCTCTTAACTCCGAGCTTTGAATAATTGCGTTAAACATAATTGGTCACCTTGGATTGTAATTATCATTGTTCTTTCATGCATCATGCAATGCAAGATTGTACATGTACGTTGTTGCTAAATCAATGAAAATTTCTGTGTTCAAAATGAATAAATACAGGGAGATGTTCAACTCAATGGACGTTTCCTTTTCATATTTCATATTCAACTCGTACACGGACTCCATGTAAGTCGTCCGGTAGGAGTACTTTCTCTCTCTTTACAAATCTGGGACAGCTTCCATCTACGTAATTGTTTCCAAAACGTGCAAGTCAAGCAAACGATCCATATATATGCATCCTCGCCGGCTGAATCTACAAAACGGAAGCGATCAAATTAATGGCGCAAGATGAGGACAACCAGGAGGCGAGCCTGCCGGAGGACCTGCTGGCGGACATTCTCGGCCGTCTTGCACCCCGCTGGTTAGCCGTGTCCCGCTGCATCTGCAAGGCCTGGTATAAGTATGGTCCAGGTATTTCGAAACTGAACATGTTTGATCACACAGTCAACCTTAGCTTATTAGTGACTGTCATAAGTATGCAGTATTATGTCAAGCTGTAGTCCGAAAAACCGTAGCAGCCAACCAGATGATGTTTACAAGCAGAAGAGTGGTCCATGCCTACATATATCCCCTCTATATCAGAGGTATCCACTAATCACTATCCACTTCAGGTCTACGACCAGCCAAACTTGTAGTCGAGGACGTAGACCATGATCAGCGATAATGGGTACAGAAGGAAAGCGACGAAGCTCATCCACAGCGGGAACGTTGTCCGGAAGCTGGTGAAGAGGCCCATTATGATGCACACGAGGAAGATGACCAGGACCTCCGATGAGAAGTCCCAGGTTAAGCCCCTGATGTAAACGAGGGCCAAGAACACGGCAAGGCAGAGCGTGTTGTTCATGGTCACTCCACCGTAGACCTGCAGTTGAAATGAAAACTCACATGATAATCTGTTTTTAGAACTTTTTAGGACCGCCAAAACTGCAGCATAATCAGATTTAGGAATGCGAGCAACATGTCGCACTTCCCTCCCACACAAGGCAAATACCCGATAGTGACTTATGTAGTGATGCCAAAAATAATTCAATCAATCAGAATTCCCATACTCTCATTTGAGTAGAACTAGTACAATACCTTGCGCGTTCCAGCGGGAACCTCTTAAGAAAGTAAATAAACTTATAAGACACATGAAATATGAAGTTGACGACAAAATCCCGTTTCAAAAAAAAATGTCGACAAAAGTATGAGAGATTCAATTGTAGCTGAGAGGTTAAATTTAATTGACGTGAAATGGTTGTGTATTTGACAACAATCCACCCCAAACATAGTACCTCTTTTTATTGATAAAATAATTTGATTATGAATGAATAAAGAGGTACAATGTGTTCAAAAAAATTGGTGACATGGACAATTTTATGGCTTACAACAATTAATGATGTGGATATGTTGCATGTAAATACATACAATAATTAATAAATGTTAGTGGGGTGACATGGACAATTGATTGACTAAAATAATAAGTGATGTGGATAGCTTGCATGTTAAGATAGACAACTTAAATGACCCCTTAGTGGGGTTTTGCTTTATAAGAAGTACAGATTTTCAATTAGTTGAAATACGTTTTCTGAATATATTTTCCTAAACTGCACTCAATCAACTTGGATAGAAACCTTGATACCATCAAGGCATTTGTTTTATGTTAACGCCATAACTTATTCTCCTCTTGCATTTTTTCTTGTATGTTTTCGAACAGAATAAGTATTTAGTTGCTTGTTGATGAAGAAAAAAAATGTCGCAAAACACTCATATATCAAAAAGCGGCAAAGCAAGAATAACAGAATCCACCTTTAACCAAAACGCCAAGGAAGCCTAAGCCTACAGTGTGTAAGAAGTTGGTCGTTTTAAAACAGTTTCACAATATATCTTGCAATATATAATGTTAGGAAATAACTAGGTTAACTCTACATGAGAAATAAATCCAAGCAAAGTGTAGAGGACAGTGGAAAAAAACGTTGAGACTGAGAAATCCATTAATATTACTGCTCCAATAGTCTTCTGTAACATAAAGTATCCAACAGACATACCTCAGAGAACGTTAGAGACGCAGTACGTTGCTTCTTTCTGCTGGCAAATATAATTGCTGAGACAGCCTCACTGGAATTGGTAGCCAAGGGCATCGCAATGAAGGAAATGAAAAATGATGGTATACTCGTTGCACTTGAAAAGTTCTGCACAGCATCAACAAGTGGATCTGCAAATGCCGCTGCCATTGCAGTTCCGAGAAGCAAAAGTGCAATGGCCTTAGAGCAGGTCCAGGTTGATTTTCATTAGATTCACCATCGTCTTCATCCTTGTCAAGCAGCGCATTATGTTCGTCCCTTGTTGTCTGCCACAATTGCAGGATGACGCAATTTATCTCTGGAAAAAAATAAGTGCACAAACATGGGACTAGAAACTTACAGTTTGAAAATCATCCATACAGTTTTTTGAGTGTACACCAGAAGAAACGACTGCACGCTTAGCTTCTTCTAGCCATCTAAGGACCCCGTCAATAAATTCTCCCTTTTCAATGAAATTATTCCGAGATCTATCAAAGTCAGCCATGACTTGATCTGCAGCTAGGTTACTATCCAAGTCAATATCCTCAAAATTTACACCAATGATGAAAGCTTGTAGTTCACCGCGCTCTATCCTTCCATCATTGTCTTGATCAATTTTGTGATATAGCCTGCCAATTTTGAGGATATTATTTAGAAGAGTTTTCTTGGACCGAAAATTGGTAAAAGACGAATTGCGGACGAGTGGCATACTTCTCTATGACAGTAACATTTGGTCTGCCATCATCATCAATAAGGCGACCAAAAGTATGCATCTGAGCATGTTTCAGAAGTCCCGACATTACATGCTTCAGTCTTGAATATTCTAGTTTTCTCCTCTGGATCCATGGCTGAAAGATCTGTTTGTGGAACATTCAAGTACTGTTCAGTGGCGCAATGTAGAACAAAATATGATCGTAATCAAAATCAAGTAATGTGCAAGTGATCCTTGGAAAATTAGCAAGACGTAAATGAAATGTGCCACCAGATTTCAGATGGCTCGTAGAGAGGCAACAATTTTTCTTGTTAAAAGACATGATCTACTAGAATTAATAAGGTGTCATGATGCATAATTTTTTTCAGAGATATGCAGATAGCAATATTTGTGATAAATATAATTATTAAATATTAAAATGCACCCCCAGTACATGAACTTGCTCCAGATTTACACTTGAGTACAACAACTTGTGAAAGTTCCATTGGAGGACCATCATTTGTCATTAGTAGAAGCAGAGAACGTGGAAACACATATAGTTCATTTTTTCCTGAGGCAAGTATATACCTGATATAGACAATAAGTGAGCAGAAGTAGCACTGCAACTATAAGCCCAAGCAGCAGAGTTAACCGGTGAACAGATTGGAGCTTCAGAATTGACGGTATCTGAACAACAATGAAGGGAAGAACAGATATCACCATGATTCTTGCTGCATAGCTGGTCTGAAGATCAGTGGAAACACCAGAGCCTACAACGGTGCAGATGTTATTTAGCAAAATATCATAAGGATATGATGCATCATGTTTGTACCGATACAAACCATGGGAACTAAGTATTGTACTGAAGATAACTATTAGCAGCCATGATATGATACAATTTCGAAAAAATATGTTGTGGAACAGATAGAACAGAACAAAATAAGAACTCCTTATCCTATGTGACTCAGCAAATGCATCTGAGTTTCATGAAGCCTGACCCTTGAGTCCAAACTAAAGAACTTGAGTCCCTACCTAAACTATTGTAGTGATGTGGAGCTCGTTTCAAAAAAAAAATTGCAGTGCTGTGGAGCATCAGAATGAAACTAAAATTTAATGGCATTTTGTCAGGTAAGACCCCGTGCTGGAACGAATTTGTTTGAGAAATAAAACAGGGAATGTCCGTCATACCAAAAAGACTGAAGGATTTGGTATCTTGGGAATCAAGTGCAGTTGAATTCTCCGAGAGATCACATTTACCAACAACGACACAGGATCCCCAGAGTATGGTTAGAAGCATGACCGTCGACCCCGCGAGCAGGCCCATTCCGATGAGAACCTGACTCTGAGCAACCTCCTTGGAGCCAGAGAGGCCAGAAACTGAAATACAGATGCAGAGACATTATGATAGACTAAGCAACTTATCCTCGTCTGTCAAGTGTTATCTATGAAAAAACTTGACTGATACTCCGTATTATTTTGTATGATAAAAATGTTCAGCACTCATATGTCTCACAAAATAATAATAAAAAGCATGACAAAGCACCAATGGCCAACAGGATCCGAGAACTGACCGAGGATTAGCAGGCGTCAGGGAGCGCGCCGAGGATGGGGAGGAAGAGGCCGCCGACGATCCCGGGCCCGAGGATCTCGAGCAGCAGCTCGCTGCCGGCGGAGAGGTACGTGGCGGACTTGAACATGAGGAAGCCGTAGGCGACGGCGAGAAAGAGGTTTCCGCCCACCGTGTCCGTGCACGGCAGGAACCCGTACGTCATCTCGCACCCCTCCTCCGCTGACATCCGCGGCGCAGGCTGTCGGAGCTCGAGCGCGGTGGTAGAGTCGGCGCTCGACGGGAGGCGGCGCCCATGGGCCGAGACGGCGCCGACGAGGAGGAGTGCTAGGAGGACGATGAGTAGGCGCGGCGGCGGCGGCGGCATGGTGCGCGCGAGGGAGTGGAGCGGGAATGATGATGCGGCCGCGGCGGGGTAGGCAATAAAAGGAGGCGCGGTGTGGGAGATATGGGTCGGACGGTGGTGGTCCGGCTCGCTCGGATGCGCCGGCGCGCGAAGATGTGGCACCAACGGCTACGTGGACACGTCGCGCGATGCTGCGTTTGGGGGTCCGATGCGGCGGTGCCGACTGCCGGCCGACGTCAAAGCCGCTAGGTGGCCTGGCCAGCGGCGAGCCGGCGACAAAGTAGCTGCTGCGTTGTTTCCTCTGGATTTGTGCAAGAAACTGATGCATGATAGGGACCATTGCTTCGTTGCCACGGGGCCGTGTCTGCTTAAGTCAGTAATATAAAACCACTGAAAAATAGTAGTGGGTGTGACATACCAATTAAAATTAAATTACACATAGTTCTTGTGCGTGTACGAATAATTGTAGCAGAACAAATTCTCAGGCTTTCACCCCGCTTTAATTCACCCTGATATTATCTTGAACAGATACTAATAAACAAAATAGCTGCTGGCTGCATGTGTCTGTCTCACACTGACTCTCTTTTTTTCCCGTGGAGCTTTGTGCCCTTTCATTTTTACTACAACAAAGCATCCATGATAAACTGGAAGATAAGAATGCCACACTAAATCTATAGAGTGTTTGATGTCATCTGGAGATCTGTAATTACTGCTTCGTAGAGAAAACAGTCAGACAATATTTCCTACAAAAGTTCTGAGGATATTCTACAGAGTGAAAATCAAACAAATTCTCCTGTATCACAGCCTGCCTCTATTCAGGTCTGTACGATAATTCTTGAACTGGGACTGCAATATGAAGCTTTGGTTGAAAATTGATTCTTATCCCACATATGTTTTTATCTATTTATCTGTGTATACTATTTGGGGAAGCAGCCTTTTCAGTTTTCAGTGGTGAGCCCCCTCCCGGGTCGCACGCGCGAGCGACTCCGGAGGCGACACCAAACTCTAGAAAAAGCCGCCGCTACCCCTGCCACCCTGGCCGCCGCCGGTTAAGGCAGTGGCGGCGGCGCCCGGCTGCCAAAGGCGGTGGGCGTGTGTGTGCGCACCCTGGCGGGCTCCTTCGCGCGGAGCAGAGTGGGTCGTGTGGGTGTCCTCGGCGAGGTTGCGTGGCGGAGGTGAATCGGCGCGGTAGATGGCATGGTGGCGGAGCAGCGCCGAGGCTGTGCAAGGGCTTGCGTCTCTCTGGCCGGCGGCGGCGCTCGGGCTCGATCTGGGCTTGGCCTGGGCCGGGCAGGCCGCAGTCATGGCCTTGCTCCCCCTCAACCCCTTCCACCCCTCTCCCTCCTCCCACCCCTCCTGGCTGCCGGAGGAGGTCACTGCATGGGCGAGCATGCGAGCAGCGGCCCTTTGGGCGTTGGCTGCTCTGCTGGCCCGGTGGATCCTGACGGTGGCAGCTGTGGGCTGGCGCGGCAGTGGCGGCGCGGTGTAGGTGACTCTGTTGCCTGCTCGACGCCCTCCTGACAGTGGTCGGCCTGCAGGCTCTGCGCTGGCCGGTGCCTCCGACCGAGACGACAAGTTCCAGGTTTCCCTCACTGTGATGGGCTCCTCCAGTGACGACTTCGCCACCTCTGGTCTGCCTCGACATCGACGGTCTTCGGAAGTCCTTGCTCATGGGTCAGGGAACCCCCACGCAGCGACGGCATGCACTGTCAACGGAGCGACGCCCGAGGGTGCCGTTACCTCCTTGGAGGCGTTGGCATGACCCTGGCCGGACTTCCTCCTCGAACACCGGGGGAAACCCTAGGTTCGGCCTGCCAGACCGAGCAGCGGCGGCGTCTCAGCGCTGCCCCCTTTTGAAGGCGCTGCTATGGTTGCACGTGGAGTACCTGATGCGGCATCAAGAGTTGGCGATGTGGCGCTCTGGCGTTGAATGCTACATAGGTGGTGGACATCCGGGGCACAACGATGCCAACGCCGACACTTCCCCGACGAGTTCTACGTCAGTCCCAGTCGGTCCCTGCCTTTCACCCCGCCGACTCCTCTATACACATAGGGGCGCGAGGTACGTTGGGATGGGCAGTTCTGGAGCTGAAATCGTCCCTGGAGCGTCTGGCAACGGCGGTGTTGCTTCCCCATTGTTCCGAGCCTCGACACCTCGCCATTCTTGGTGGAGGCAAGGCTGGAGAGCCCTGACGTCGTTGTGGTCAGTATTTGAGTGCACCTCCTTATCTAGTTATAGTCGCTTGGTGAGGACGGTCGTGTGTGTGTGCGCGCGTGTGTGTCCCTCCTTTCTGGAGGTTGTACCCCTGTTGTGTCTTCCTGTCAATGAAATCAAACGCAAACTCTTTTGCGTTTTCTCGGAAAAAAAGTTTTCAATGGTGTGTCTGCGCTCCCTAATCACTTTTCTTATAAATTATTTACCACATTTTGAATGGTTAAAGCAAATGCTGAACTGAATTATTGCATGTTCTAGTCAATTCTTACTGAGGTGCTGGTCGTGGAGTATTTGAAATGAGATAGTACCACTAGTCAACTACTATTACAGGGTCAGTGCCCGGAACCTGGTGGCGTGCTTTGACCCTGAATCGAAGTATTGTGGATTGACCAGCTCACCTGGCAATGAAGATCACAAATTGCGTTCTTCAGTTGCATGTTATGATTCAGAAATTGAAGCATTTTTTTCTATTTATTGCTCAGCTTCAGTATATGCAGAATTTTATCTCTCTATGAAAAGAAGGAATAGGTGGGCTCTCCTATAACTTGCGTCTTCCTTGTGACACACAGCTTGTGCAAACAATTACTCCCTCTGATCCTAAAAATATGTCGTAACTTGTGTTGTGGTTTTGTAAGTACGCAGTTTATTTGCCACGATAGTTTTAAGGGATCGGAGCGAGTATCTTTGTGTTGTTCTTGTACATGCTACGTACCTTAATGTGTAATTCATATGTAGACAACTTGCTGGAAGTTCTTCGATGCGATTTTCGTTTCTTGCCTAAGTTTGAGATCCAATATGCTGTTGCTTTTCCTTTTTCTGGATGGTGAGGAGAAACATGCTGAACATTTTGCCAGTCGTTGTGATTCGGAACTCTGTTTATGTACCATACTGCTATGCGGGCTGCAGCGTCACGCGTGGAGCTGGCCGATGGGTCGACAGCGGGCAGGCTGTGCCTTCTGCGGCTTCTTCGTTGATGACGGACGCGGCGGTGGATAGTACCGCGTTTCCTACGGCCCGCGAGGAGCGGCAGCCGGTGGGCTGTTGGGGTTGCAGTCCTTCGACTGGGCGTCTGCTGCGTCGCCGACGCACACAGCGGTGGGCAGGCCTCCATCGCCGACTCTGCCTATGCCGTTGTCGCCGTCGATGTTGGGGGTGGTGCCTTCCGCGACATCTCTGCCCCCGACGCGTCTTCACTGAGCTCTTCGTGTGCGCTGCCGAGCTTGTCGGTGGGGGTGGACTCTTCTTCACCATTGTCACCCCCGGTGTCGACACCTTTGAGGAGGAGTGGGAGGCACGCCGTGGCGACGGACGGTTCCTCTCGCACGGATGAGGACTCCATGGTGAAGGTATGCGTCGCAAGGCCGAACAGAACCTCAACACCGCTGTATCGATAAACCTCCAAAGTCTTTTCTTGCTTTTTCAAATTCAAGCATCTCAGCTAAATTAAATAAAGTAGGAGTTTTTTTGGGTAATAATGATGCAAACATTGTTATATCGACTAAAGCACTGAGACATTTAGACTACGACTGGTTAACAGTCATCCCAAAAGTCTCGTAAGTCGTTTACGCCCCATACGGATGAGGAGGAGCTGCATGACACAATTGATGTCCATCTCCTCTCACATCTAGTTGGTGATGTATCGGAGGGAGGCTTGGATGAGGCGATGCTCAGTTCATTATATGACATGAAAGCGTCTGACCGTAAATTAAAGAGACTCTCATAAAAATAAAAATAAAAATAAAACGCCACGCAAAAAGGTGAAATTATCCGCATATCCAATTGTTTCCCAATGAATGGCATGTTATTGAATAGCAGAGATTTTTGTGACTTGGCTAAACACGTATGCATTGCTGATTCTATTCGGGATCATAGATTGGATTTTGTGGGCATTTCGGAAACTGGTAAACGAGATTTCTCTGCGAGTCTACTCAATCGCCTATCTAGTGGTGTAGATTTCACTTGGATTTCTCGTCCGCCACGTGGTAGGTCCAGGGGCTTATTACTTGGCGTAAGAAAAGACACCATATGTATGTGTTGGCTAGTTTGGATGGCGACTTTCATATAAAGTTTCACATCTGCAACAAATTTGACAACTTCACATGGAGTCTTGTCGCCGTGTATGGAGCCGCTCAGGATGAACATAAGCCTGCTTTTCTCCGCGAACTGGTAAATCTGGCAAAAGATAATCCATATCCTATTATTATAGGAGGAGATTTTAATTTGCTAAGGTTCCCGTATGAGAAAAGCAGAGGTCGATTTGACAACCATTGGCCTATATTTTTCAACGATGTAATTGACAGTCTTGATTTAAGAGAGGTTTCAATGATTGGGAGGCAATTCACTCGGGCTAATAGCCTCTCAGAGCCGACATACGAGAAGTTAGAACCGTGTACTGATGGACTCAGATTGGGAATCTAAATTTTCAATGGTCTCAGTACGGGCCCTCGAACATATCGAAGCATTGTCAGATCATGCCCCCATACTAATAACCACTAGGACACCTAGACCGCTTTGTAAACGCCAGTTCAATTTTGAATTGGGATGGTTACATCGGGAGGGTTTCCATGACATGGTTAAAATGGTGTGGAAAAGGCCAGTGGCTGGTCAGAGTCCGATCCAAAGGTGGAATAATAAAATACGCGCATTGCGTAAACACCTGGGTGGTTGGGCCAGACATATGGTAGGCCAATTAAAAAAGGAAAAGTTTCGCTTTTCATCTATTATTGATGAACTTGAGGCTTTTGCTGAAGTGCGACCGCTGTCCACGCAAGAGATTGAATTAAAAAATCAATCCAATGAGGAAGTAAAGAAGGTGGTCTTCCGAATGGAACACAACAAAGCACCGGGTCCGGATGGTTTCCCAGCTGAGTTCTATCAGAACTTCTGGGACATAATCAAAACGGATTTGCTTGAGTTATTCAGTGCTTTGCATGCTGGACAACTTGAGCTATTTCACCTAAATTTCGGTGAGATAATTTTGTTGCCTAAAGTTAATGAAGCAGAAAGGATCCAACAATATAGGTCTATCTGTCTTCTTAACGTTAGCTTCAAAAATTTCACTAAAACCGCGACTATTAGGCTTAATTCGGTGGCTGATCATGTTGTGCGTCCAACTCAGACGACTTTTATGCAAGGTCGCAATATCCTCGATGGGGTCGTGATTTTACATGAAACAGTTTATGAGTTACATCGGAAAAAGTTGAATGGGGTAATAGTAAAAATAGACTTTGAAAAGGCTTATGATAAATTCAATTAGTCTTTCCTACAGCAAACACTCAGAATGAAAGGTTTTTCTGATGAGTGGCGCGCTATGATCCATAATTTTGTTTCCGACGAAAGTGTAGCCATCAAAGTCAATGATGACGTTGGCAGATACTTCCAAACGAAAAAAGGATTAAGACAAGACGATCCATTATCACCGATACTATTTAATATAGTTGCTGATATGTTAGCCATTATCATAGAGCGTGCAAAAGTAGATGGCCAAATTGAAGGAGTAGTCCCACATCATGTAGATGGTGGGCTATCTATTCTTCAATATGCTGATGATACGATTCTGTTTATGGAACATGACATGGAAAAGGCTCGAAAACCTGAAATTAATTTTATCAACGTTCGAGCAGATTTCGGGTCTAAAGATTAAATTTCATAAAAGCGAACTGTTTTGTTTCGGCGAGGCCCAAAATGACGCTACCCTATATGCTGAGTTATTTGGCTGTGGGCAATGTCAGTTTCCAATCAGTTATCTAGGCATTCCGATTCATTTCAGGAGGCTAATGATTGCTCAATGGAAATATGTTGAGGAAAGACTACAAAAAAGGTTGAGTAGTTGGAAAGGAAAATTACTGTCCCTCGGTGGGAGATTGGTTCTCATAAATTCAGTCATAAGTAATATGGTACTGTATATGATATCCTTCTTCCAATTACCAAAAGGAGTCTTGCATCGATTGGATTACTTTCGATCAAGATTCTTTTGGCAAGGGGATGGTGAGAAAAAGAAATATCGACTAGCTAGATGGAATATAGTGTGTCGCCCCAAAGATCAAGGAGGGATTGGGATTCATGACCTTGAGGTCAAGATTAGAGCCCTCCTCGGTAAATGGTTGTTCAAGCTTCTAACCGAAGATGGGGTATGGCAAACTCTTCTAAGGAGAAAGTACATTGGCTCTAGTGCGGTATCACAAGTTTCTTGGAAACTAGGTGACTCACACTTTTGGGCTGGCCTAATGGCGACGAAGAAATTCTTCTTCCCATATGGTTCTTTTTCCATCAAGGATGGATCGGAGATACGGTTCTGGGAGGATAGGTGGCTAGGCTCTACCTCGCTCCGAGAACAGTATCCAGCTTTATACAACATTGTCCTTGGACGTCACAAAAGCGATACGCTCGCTAAGGTGTTGGAAAATTTTCCTCCAAATGTGACGTTCAGAAGAGATCTTATTGGTCCCCGTCTAGCATCTTGGAATGAGTTGCTACAACGTCTAGCTTTGGTCAATCTGACGTAGGGGACTGATGAGTTTTGTTGGAATTTACACAAGAGTGGTAAATTCACAGTGGACTTCATGTATAAAACTTTAATCCAACCGGATGTGCCAGTAGATAATAATAAGAAACTCTGGATGATGAAGATTCCACTAAAAAATAAGGTCTTTGCGTGGTATCTTTGTCGAGGGGTAATTCTTACTAAAGATAATCTTGCAAAACGCAATTGGCATGGGAGTAAAAAGTGTGTCTTCTGTCACAAGGACGAGACTATAAAGCACTTATTCTTCGAGTGTAAATTTGCTAGTTCTATATGGTCAATCATCTGGATAGGTTCTACCTTATACCCACCAAGAAGCATTGCTAATATTTTTGGCAACTGTCTGAATGGTGTGGATCATAGGTTTAAACAACTTATTTGGGTGGCAGCGTTTGCCGTTATATGGTCGATGTGGCTGTATAGAAATGACAAGGTTTTTAATGATAAAAATTCTTCTCTCATGTAGGTTATCTACAGGAGTACAGCTATAATCCGTTTGTGGTCTCCGTTGCAACGAGTGGAGCATCGCGACCTGTTTACGGAGGTGTGTACAAGACTGGAGGATACGGCGAGAGACTTTTTATCCCAACATGGATGGCAGCATAATTTGCGGATCAGTTCTCCACCACCTTAGGCGCTTTTACATTTTCTCATCATGATATGTAATTCGCTTTTTTTATTTACTTTCGTTTTGCTGGATTTGAGGCGGCTGTGTGCATCCTAATTATGCAGAGGCCGGATGTAATACTTAAAACTTTTTAAGTAATAATAAAGCTCCCTTTATCGAAAAAAATGTACCGTACAGACGAGACGAGCGACGGATGCCTGGTCAGAAATCTTTAATTTAAGTTGCTGATTTCGAAACATTAATCTTGGTTCTCATAGATGACTGTGCAAAACATGAGCTGGGTTGCATCTACACATCAGTTTTTATATTGTTTGTGCACCTATGCTAGCCTGGTGCACATGCAAATTTGCTGAAATTTCATTCAAAGTTTGATAGCTTGCCGTACATGCTAGTCTGTTAACAATACTTGTTATCCAAAGACCACATTCGACCTGAATGAGATACCACAGTTTTAAGTTTTTTCCAGGGCTTCGCAAAATATTCCTCAAATCTGCTTACACCTATAAATTCAAGGTCTAACTAATTACTAAAATCAAGACAAACAATGAAGCGACTAAATGGAGCAATATGCACCTAGCGAAGAACGATACAACAACAACTAACAAGCGTAGTTAAAAGTTGTTAAAACTGGACTGATTTCATATCCAACTTGAAGAAACTTAATTTTGCATATGAAACGTGATTTTGTAGTCAAATCTCAACATGTTTGAGTGCAAATTGATTTGAATGAACAACGACGTTCTTTGCATAAATATGATAGCAGTTAACCGATCTTGGCCATCTCTTCTACATCCAACGGCCAAATATGCATGGCTGCAATAGGTCCACAGGTTTGGCTAGTGCTCTGGATATTTTACAAGTCACAGCTGCCATTGGAACAAAAACAAACAAAAATGCGTAAAAAAACAAACAAAAATGGAAAATTAGTGCACTGCACGTAGCGAAGCACGATATTTTTTTTTTTCCTTTTCCCCTCTCCCCCGAGACAGCCCCTTGAGAGTCGACCGTGGTCGCCGCCGCCCGGCCCGACCCCGGATCTGCTCCAGCGGCGCTGCCGGCCGGAGTAGAGATGGGAGAGGAGCTCGGTGCATCTCTGTAGATAGTAGTTTTAGGATTTGTTTCCTGGTAGTTTGGTCCCTTGTGGCGTTTGGCTTGATGCCGTCTTCCTCTCCTCTGCGCCTGCCGTGGTGCCTCCCGAGCGGCGACCACGGAGTTGGGAAGCCTCCTTCCGGCGAAGATCCATGGTGGTTCGAGCGGAGTGGGGGTGGATCTAAAGGCGGCTGCTTGAATAAGCTCAATGGGTATCTTCCTCTGCATCTTGCTTCCTCAGATCTCCGCGGTGGAGAAGGAGAAGGTGGAGATGGAGAGTTTCTGCCTGCTATTCCCCTCTGGTGGACTCCTTGCGAGCTGCGGGGCCGGCGTGCTGCGCTGAGCCCGGCTCGACCTCCTGCGCAAGTCGGGGCGTGCCCCCCGCCGACGAGCCATCCTCGACGCCAAGGTCTCGCCATTTGGCGAGCGGTACATGCGGCGACCTCAACGGGATTTGATTCCCTATCGTCTTGTGCAGGCGACTCAGCTGCCTTCGAGATCCTCCTCGTCCTCCTCTGCGGCGGTACGATGGCGAGGTTGCAGACGGTGGCGGAAATGGTGACGCAGATTGACCCAGGGTTGTGTGCGTCATTTTTTGTTTTTCTAGGGTGTTTTCTGCAAAAGGGGAACAGCTGTTCCGTTTCTGGATTTATCCAGTGTAATCGTTATAATTCTGCCAATTAATCCAGAGACGTTTCAAAAAAAAGAAGCACGATACGAGCAACCAATGCCAGCATTTTATAATCCAGCTTATTGGCTAGTCAACCCCGGCCCCATGTGCAGCTCCCTGTCATTCTCCAAGGCTCGCCCACCTCAAGGCGGAGCCTTTTCCTCCCTTTCCTCCATGGGGATCTCCGTCGCCGTCCCCTCCGCCCTCCTCCTCCTCCTCATATCTCTCCTCCTGCCGCCGGCCGCCGCGGACTTCTCCTTCACCTACAACTTCACCGCCACCTCGGACTCGGCGGCTCCGTCGGGCATCTCCTTCCAGGGCGACGCCTTCTTCAACAAGTACATCCGCCTCACCCGGGACGAGCGCGTCGGGCCCCTCACCAGCAGCGCCGGCCGGGCCTACTTCTCGCGCCCCATCCCGCTCTCCGACCCCGTCTCACGCCGCCCCGCCTCCTTCGCATCCGCCTTCTCCTTCTCCATCTCCGCTCCCGAACCCTCCGCCGCGTCCGGCGATGGCCTCGCCTTCTTCCTCTCCCCGTTCCCCTCCGTCCTCCCCAACAGCTCCGCCGGCGGCCTCCTCGGCCTCTTCAACTCCTCCTACCCCTCCTCGCCCGGCCTCCCCCTCGTCGCCGTCGAGTTCGACACCTTCAAGAACGACTGGGACCCCAGCGACGACCACGTCGGCGTCAACCTCGGCGGGATCGTCTCCGCCGCCACGGCCGACTGGCCCACCAGCATGAAGGACGGCCGCACGGCGCACGCACGCGTCGCCTACGACGGCGAAACCAAGAACCTCACCGTGGCGCTCTCCTACGGCGACGCGCCCCCCACGGACGTCATCCTGTGGTACGCCGTCGATCTGAGGGAATACCTGACGACGAGCGCCGTGGCCGTCGGCTTCTCCGCCGCCACGGGCGAGGCCGCCGAGCTGCACAAGGTGATGTACTGGGATTTCACCTCCACCATCGATCCCAAGGAGGAGACGGTGATACTGTGGGTGGTGTTGGGAGTGTGCGGATTTCTTGTTCTGCTTGTCGCTGCAGGGGTCGTTTGGTTCGCCAAGGAGTGGAGGAAGGCCGGAGAAACCGTCCTCTACGCTGACATTGAGGATGCGATGGGGTACGAGGAGCTGGACGACGATGAGTTCGTCGTGGAGAGCGGGCCAAGACGATTTGGGTACGCCGAATTGGCGGCGGCGACCAAGAATTTCTCCGAGGAGAGGAAGCTCGGGCAGGGCGGGTTTGGTGCGGTTTACCGGGGTTTCCTGAAGGAGCTTGGCTTGGAGGTGGCCATCAAGAGGGTCTCCAAGGGGTCGACACAAGGGCGTAAAGAGTACGCAGCCGAGGTGCGCATCATCAGCCAATTGCGCCACCGCCATCTGGTCCAGCTCGTCGGGTGGTGCCATGAGCACCGTGGTGATTTCCTGCTTGTGTATGAGCTCATGCCCAATGGCAGCGTCGACCAGCACCTCTACGGCAAGGGCGTGCCCCTCACTTGGCCGACGCGGTATGACATCGCGCTGGGCCTGGCTTCGGCGCTGCTCTACCTACACGAGGAGTGCCTGCAGTGCATCGTGCACCGCGACATCAAGCCAAGCAACGTGATGCTGGATGCCACTTTCAATGCCAAGCTTGGTGACTTTGGCCTCGCCAAGCTGGTGGAGCATGGCAGCGATCCCTACACCACCGTCCTGGCCGGCACATTGGGCTACTTGGCGCCAGAGTGCCTGACGACGGGCAAGGCGAGCCAGGAGTCGGACGTGTTCAGCTTCGGCGTTGTGGCATTGGAAATTGCTTGTGGACGAAGGCCAGCAGAGCTCTCCGAGGAGTGGTCCAAGAAAAGACTGGTGCCGTGGGTGTGGGAGATGTATGGGAAGAAAGCCCTTCTTGAAGCAGCAGACTGGAGGCTGAAGGGCGAGTTTGATGAGAAGCAGATGGAGCATCTGATGGTGGTCGGGCTGTGGTGTGCTCACCCTGACTACACACATAGACCAAGTATCAGGCAGGCCCTGAATGTGCTAAAATTCGAGGCACCACTGCCTGTGCTGGCACAGAAGATGCCGGTGCCAACGTTCTTCCCAATCATTTTGCCTGAGGAATCAGTTGGAGGTGTATCACTTGGACGTTTGCGGATGATAACAGACATTCAGGAGTATGTTCCATCAGCTGACAGCGGGCCATCAGCGAGGGATACACTTCCGGAGCCATGAATGTGGATTTTGGAAGCTGAACATAGCCTTCGTAAGAATTTTGTTTTTCTTGTTGTGGTCGGTTTGAGTTTGGTTTGTATAACAACAAAACGCTATCTGTCATAAAGACAGCGCACAATATTTGTCACAGTTCGATCTGTTATATTCTTGTTGTGGTCGGTTTGAGTGTACAGACAAGCTGCTGTACTAGAGAAGCCTCGTGGCATGAGACCAAAACGTAGAATTGCTACTTCCGAAACGAGCAAACCAGAGATCATCACGGTTGGCGGGTGACTCGTCACCGATGGCCAAGATCATGGTTTTTAAAGCGGTGAGGCGTCCTAAGGCGGGGGGGAGCCTCACCGCCTAGGCGGTTAAGGCGAGGCGACGCCTTAGTTAATTTGCACAGCAGAACAACACCACGGGCGGCTGGCCCGCTAGTCGACGATTAGTTTCCGACTAGTCGGGCGACTGGATTTCGAAGCAGGGCGGCTTGCTTGCAGAGAAGGAAGGAAAGACAGGGAGGAGAGGTAGGCCGAGCCCAGAGGAGGCGGGATGAGATGTAGCTGGTGCGCCGCCATGTACAGCAAGGAGCACGAAGAGACAGAAGGTCAAAGGAGATAGGCACGAAGGAGATAGGCACGGAGCAGATACACGTTCCGGATTAGAGAAAATGGACGTTTAGGATTTTATGTGGAAGCTAGGATTCCATAATGGACCTATTGGGCCGGTTACCTTCACTAAGGAGAGGAACTCGTCCAACGCGTGCTGTCTTCCCAGACCAGCAGCCGCCCCCGCCATTGCTCGATGAGCTGCTGCTGCCTTCTCCTCCGACCCCTGCCTCCTCCCCCTCCTCCTACCCCTCCTCCCCCTCCCCCTACTCCTCCAACCCCTACCACCACCCCCGACTAATCGCACCTAGTGTCTTCCCAGACCAGCAGCCGCCCCCGCCATTGCTCGATTAGCTGTTGCTGCCTTCTCCTCCGACCCCTCCTCCCCCTCCCCCTACTCCTCCGACCCCTACCACCACCCCCGACTAATCGCACCTAGCCACTAGCCGACGATGACGAAGGTGTCCAAAAGCCACCACAGCGACGCCTTCCCCGCCTAAGCGATGACTTGGACGCCTCACATGGCGAATCCGGACGCCTTTGACAAGAGCCTAAGGCGACGACGACGCCTTGCTGTCTCCGGGCGCTCTGACGCCTAAGCGTCGCCTTAAAAACCATGGCCAAGATACACCAGCATCATATGCTACCCAGCATAAAACATCATCATCCGTTCTCCACAAACTATAACAAAATGAAAAGAGGCCAGCTCAAGCTTTAAATATTGTTTATCACAAAAACCACACTGCGCAGATAAGGCCAAACCGAATTAATATGTGCTGGTGAAAACTATGTATGTACAAATATCAAGTTAGCTAACGACATCATTCCTTTGTTATCTTCATGATTTTGCCTAATGATGATGCACCATCCCTACTTTCAGTGCGAAAAGAATTGGATGATCTAACAACCACAATGACATCTTCCAACTACAAAATCTCAGCACCTGTACAAACTAAAAGCACTAGTAACCCTAGAGAAATGCTATTTGTTACCTCTCCTGAGAAATATTAATCTATCCCTGCCTATTACACCTTTCCATGAGCAAAATTGCGTTCCATCTCAGGAGGTGATGCTAAGTTGCTAACCCATGAACAAATACTTCAAGTCATCCACTGTCAGTCGAGTCTGACCGTCACCAGATTTATCTTCTCCAAAAGCAGAAGCAACCATCTCCCGCTTTTTCTCCTGAGACAAATAATACAGATTAGCAAGTGACTCTGGCTACAAGAGACAGTACATTCATTAATTTATTGTCTAACAAACAATATTAAAAAAAATAGCAAGTGACTCATGTACAGCTGATGGTTTTTACCTGGAGCGCCAGAATACGATCTTCAACACTATCTTTTACTGTCAACCTTGATACTGTGACCGGACGTGTTTGGCCAATGCGGTGTGCTCTATCAACAGCTTGATCCTCAGTGGTAGGATTCCACCAAAGATCGAGCATAAGCACATGGCAGGCAGCCACCATATTCAGACCAAGACTCGCGGCTTTGAGAGACATGATAATAACAGAAACCTACCAGAAGCAGAAGTCAACAGAGAATAAATTGTGATACACTCAAAGTTACATGTAAGGCATATCATTGTACACAAACCTCTGGAACTGTCTTGAAGTCATTCACAGCTTTTTCTCGAGCAGCAACAGACATTGTTCCATCAAGCCTCCGGTACGACACATGAGAAGCTTTCAAATGAACCTCTAGCAAATTGAGCATTCCGGTCCACTGAGAGAAAACAATGGCCTTCTCTGTCATCTTTGTGTCAGCATATTCTGAACCCTTCCCATTGATATTTTCGGATGCAGGCCCAATTGTTTTTTTGTTATCTATAGTTTGAGTGGAATCAACTTTTGGTAATGAAAGAATAATATCTAGGGCAGCCCTCACTTTAGAAGAGGCGTATGATGAATCAATCCCAGTTTGATTTTCAGTATGGACCATCTCTGTACAGGAATCATGAGACTGGTATTCACTGGTTAATTTGCACAGGGAGAACTCAAGGGTGCCTCGGGAGAACAGTGAGGTGGCATTAAGTCGGATTCTGCAATTGGAGACTGGACATATGCTGTCATCACCAGTAAGTTGCTCCAATATGCACTGGTTGCAAAAAACATGGCCGCATAAAGTAACGACAGCATCTTCGGGTGCATCCTGCGCAATTAAGCAACTAGAAATTAGAAATGAACTGAGTTTGAATAGAAGGCACGAACCAAGTTGGGTCATTAGACCGGAATCAAGCCAGCTGTTATTTCCTTTCCAGAAATTAGTTTCTTTTTTCTAGCTCCGATGTATGGAGCCACAATCTTAAGAAATTAGACTAGATTTCGATGCTTCCCTTCTGTCTGTCCAGGAAAACAAGCTCATAACCAAAACTAGAGCACAATGCACTAACATTTCCTAGTGCTGCACTGTGAATATGTGATACATGTTCGTGGTAATAAAAGCAGTTGGTTCAATTGCCACTAAGAAACTCAAAAACTCTTTCGACTTTGTAACATTACTTGCCACAGTTATTCAAATATGAAAGATCATGATAAAAAACAAATACTATAAAGAAAAACATACCTTCCGGCTTCCGCAGCATGATAGTAGCAAAGTGGAAATACTGAAGTACATGATGCATATATTAAGAAAAACATACCGATTTTTAACTATAGATAGATGCAGGACAAAATGAGCAAGATTCACTTACATTGCAGAGAGCGCATATTGCAGAACAAGATTGCAAGCAAACCAGCAATTCCTGTTGCCGTTCCATGGGAAGTTTCTTTGCAGCCTCCAATGAAGATGTCCAGCTAGATTCATGACCTTTAACAAGGTGAGGGTGATCACAAGCCTGCCTGAGCCGTAAAAGCATCAGTAGGATGTTGACGTAGTTTTGCTTAACAGTACCAGCAGCTGCGTACTCCTGCAGATGAGTTGTTAGCTTATACTACTGAGCAACAGAGGATATATGTAGGGTACAACTTGCCGTGAACTAAAAAAAACGAAATGAGTGTTCAGACATGCTCCCATCTAATAAATATGTATCTCCCTGGTGGTAAGTTACAGTTACGGACTGTATAAGCCCAATCGTAACTTAACTTGTTTGCTGTCCAGGTACCTTAATTCCGAGCAAGGTTACTTAGTATGTATATTCCAAGCATAAGTGGAGACTGACCAAAATGCATATGTGCCATGTTTCAACAATACACGGAAACAGCTTTCATAATTCAAATAAAATCCTGAGTGATATAACAATGTATTTGTCGGGTAGAAATATGCATATATCTTGTGGAAAAATAGCAAGATCCAACTGAATGAATAAAGAAAAAATGTATCAGAAAGTGGACGATTAGTCAACACTGGACACACCTTGAATTGCGCTCGTGATTCAGCTTCTAGATTGTTATAAAATACACGCTCCTCACTCGTGAAGTTCACGGCCTTGAGATGAATAGTCTTCGGCGGTAGGGAAATGATTGGTTTTCCATCCAGCATTGTCGCTATATTAACAAACACAAATATAACTTTCAAACCAATTACAAAATTTAGTAACACGGGGATAACATATCTACGTCGCAGCAGAAAATATTGCACAAGAATAGCAGGCTGCCAGATCAAAACCACATTGTGAAACTAAATCCTCAGCAGTAGCGATACGATTACAAGACTACATACTGAAATAGGTATCATGCATTCGACAAGTCACCAAAAAGATTTGTTCCATGTACATCGCCTATAAGACCCATTTTTAGGACTAAAAGTAGAAGACCAATAGAAGTTTCTACAAATTATGCCTCTCCTGCTAATTAATGATACTGTGATATCCCCTTGTATAGCATCCACCAAAATATTTCAAGACACTAGCAATACAACTTCAACATGATTTGGTGAAAGATTAGCAATTTAGCTTAACCATCATGATTTTTTATTTACTTGATACAACAATTATTGCCACAAGTACTAAACAAAAGTTGTCTCCGATAAAAATGGCAAATGTAAATTTAGTTTACGTACAGTCAGTAGGACATCTAATTTGTTGGAGACAGCAAACTAATACTTTTCTTAGACATGCACGGTTTAAGAGATGGAAAATGCAAATAATATGTTTAGTAATTGACCTTTAGTCCGACGTAGCATTACAGTCTTCAAAACAACTTGCAGCTTCCTGTAACCAGTAATTGGGTTCCTACTGATTGGCATTTTTATCAAGGCGCAAAATTGCTTGTATCCACAATATGGTTCATATCTGAGAAATTTAAAATAGCTAAAGAGATCTTCAACAGCATTCTGTATTGGTGTCCCTGACAAGCACCACCTTCTTTTGGCTCGCAAACCCCAGCAAGCCCCAGCAACGTTAGTTCGATAATTTTTAATACTTTGTGCTTCATCAAGAATAACCCTGAACCATGCAACTTTCGCAAGAGGTCTCTCAGGCAAGCAACTCTTCTCTTTTGTAGCCTTTTTGGTTTTCTTAGAAGCTTTCCTTTTTTTGCTGCCTGAAACAAAAAGACCATATCTGTCTGGCCTTCCTTTCTCTTCATCGTCACTGTCAGGACTTGATTGCTTAGGTACCTCCATACTTACTATAGAATATGTAGTTAGCACAACATCATATTTAGTAAGCTCGTTAGGATCCTTCGTACGGTTGCTACCATGATATATTAGAAAGGACAAATTAGCTTTACTGGTGACTTTGCTCCTCAGTTCTTCCGCCCACTGCCGAGAACACTTGTCGGGCAAACAACCAGAGTCCCAGCAGCTGGCCTAGTCTTAATCTCTAAAATGATTCTCTATCTTAACTGTAGTGCTTGCCACTTCAGAACTACATGTATATGGCCTCTTTTCAAACAAAGTTCAGCGGGTCGTCGTCATCGTCGTCAAGAGTTACAGCTTCGCAGGGCTCATGCTTGATGGCAGATGATCTTGGTAATGGTGCTCTTTCAGTCAATATCAGTGATATAGTTGATATAGTTTTACCCAGGCCCTGAAAAGCATCAGATGACATATAAGACACGTTTGTCCACTTTGCTGAACAACAACAACAACAAAGTCTTTTGTCTCACTTTGCTGAACAAAGGAGAAAAAATAACTGGTATACCTGATCATCAGCAAGGATTCCACCAGAGCAGTGCGAACTATTTCTCTCCTTTTGCAGCATCCATGCCAAAGCAATTTTCTGTCCAAACAAAATATAGTACAATTAAGAAGCTGGTGACACTACTTTGAGGGAATCACAAAACATTCACCGCAAAGGTTACCTGATGCCTCAGTAAAGGAACTGATAAAAGCCCATCAGGTGGATTAGCCTCAGACTTTGCTTGCGATATATCCTGGCAAACATCCAATATGTTAAGCGTACTGAAGAAGCAATGAAAACTGGATGCAAGAAAAAAACATATATATTAAATGATGCTACTTTCTCCATCATCATCAGATAAATCTATTGTTCAATTACTAAAAAAACATATATATATATATATATATATATATATATATATATATACTTTCGTGGCATAAGTTCAAAGTCGTTCTATAGAGTACGGTTGTAGAATATCACAGAAAATTGGAAACATAATCCCCAGCAATTAGCGGTTCAAAAAATGACTTCGGAAGCTAAGAACTAGCATATGGAACTTGCCGCAAAAATTATAACCTACATGAAAGATGAAGTAACTAGTGATGGAAAACATCATCAGCGAATATCCAAATGCTGATACTCAATAAAATAATTCTAAGGACTGCTTACGAAAAACTGCATTTGGGATTTTGAGTAACCACTCACACTAATCATGAGTGATTTGTGGCAGCAGGTAGAACCAAGTTAACAGAAGCGAAAAGAAGGATCCAACAGTAAAGAGGGATATATGACCTGTAATGCAAGTTGTAGAGTCGTCCTTTCATGATGTGTCTTATATCCACCAAATCGAGGAACAATAGGATTTGCAGACAAAGATTGTTGAAAGTTACTCAGTTTTCCCTGGAGTGGCAATAGATGACCAGGGGCACAACGGCTACCCAGGATAGATAAATCAGAATCACCATTGACATTTGCACCGAAGCAACTTCTTGACAAACTCCCCTGAGTAAAAGAGTTGCCACTTCTATGAATATCATATTGTTCATGAAAAGCTGGAGGCATTTGATCTGTCATGCTCCTAAATGGTTGTTGGTGCTGATAGGAACGAAGTTAGAGTTCAGCAGCTGTTTTGTTGTGCCTCCCAAGTATTTATCAGCATCCTCTGTAGTAGAGTTTCTGCTTGAGGGTACTGGAGAAGAGTCAGTGCTAGACTCACTCTTGAAACCAATATATTCAGATTGGTTCTGCTCACATAACGACTCTGGAGAAGACACATCATCCATGTAGTAATTTTCTGATAAAGATGTATCGTCACAATATTCATCCGGAGAGCCCGTCTGCATCGAACTGCTTTCACATATGTTCTGCTGGAATTGTTCCATCTCGTAGGACTGATTGTTTTGTGGCAAATCATGCAGTGGCATTTCACCAGCCATATCAAGAGACCCATACTCTGGTTTAGGACATCCCCCAAACCCCCCTGAAGATATTCTTCCTGTACAGTTAGGCAACTGTTGTTGCCATTGTTCATGCTTCCAGTCGCCTCACCAATATTCAGCTCAGTGTAAGAAATATCAGGTATGGTTGCACTATTATGGTGAAGAGAGAACATGTTTGTTGGTCTGAAATGAATACCCTCCTGACCAGTATTATCAAATATTGCACCTGTATCCTTGCTTTTAACTTCACTCAAACAGATTGCTCTGGGAATTCGTTAGATGGCAAATCTGCAGCAAGTATCAAATGAATAATGGGTTTGTTATGCTTAGATGATGCAAGCTATATATTGCCAAAGAGAAATTGACATACAAGTATTAATTTGTGCCCCATGCTCTCTAAGTGGTTCTCTTCTTTGATCTGTGTCTGGCCAAGTACATTTGATCTCCATCGTATGAAGACTTTGAGATAACTTCGTATGGAGATGCAATTGCTTCTTCAACAGCATTTATATGGTTTAATGTGTCCTTTGGTAAAGGTTGGTTGTCATGATTGTTGGTCCATGAGTTCCCAGATAAATCTGCAAGTAAATGGTCAAATAAACAGTTATTTATGCAGAGGTAAATATTAAGTTTCACTTCAAAAATAATTTATTGTTTCTCACCATTATCAAGCAAACCATAAGGCGTAGCATCCGAGTTATCAAAAGTTTTATCTCCTTGTTCCACCATTGGTTCCATCTGGTACTGAGAAGGGTGTACATACGAGCAGTTTGACCATAATCCTCCATCCTCCAAATGATCTACTTTTAAACGATAGCTTAATTACGATTATGTAGAATAAAAGCAATGAATCTCGTAAAAACATGTGATACAATGACAAGCTGAATCTACCTTCATTGTTTTCAAAACCGGCAGCGTCCAGTGGGACCTCTAAGCTACCTTGATTGGCCTGCAATTGAATAACAAGATGTGTGTTTGATGAGGGGATATGAAATAACAGATAGGAGACACAGTCTAACAGACAGGGGACACGGTATGAGATAGCTTGACCAAAAATATTAATGTCCCGAGATGGCTTGCCCTGGATATAGATGCACAATCTCGTCACCGCTGACCGCAAACAGTATAAAAAATGGACGTGTTGCTAAAACAGAAACAATGCAATGATGCTAGCAAAATGGGTGGAAACATTTTTACTTGATCATTTTGTTCCGGTGTTGCTAGAGAAGAAGGCAGTGTGATCCGGTTATCCAACAGTAAAATTTTCCTAATATTGTGGATGAATTCAGAAACTAGCTTCTTACTGTGAGATTCCAATTCCAAACAATCAAGTGGTTCAAGTAACAAGCTGGCCTCCCAAAAGTCAACTGTTGATCCAAAATACACTGGAGAAACACCTTTCACCACAAAACAAGGAATAATCAAAAGTTCAATGTATCACACAGCACTGAGTAGCTCACACATAGAATCCAATACTTCCACAGCCCAGGCCAGTGATCCAACACTCAACCACTGGACCAAAATGTACCAGGGCAGGAGCCTCTTCGAGTCAACTTACTCCAGTGACAAAGGCAGCACCCGATGCTTGTTCAAGTGGTTTGGGTCCAAATATCCAAACATGGCTAGCATTTCTCAACAACATTTAACAAAGAGAGAGATATAGAGGGTATAACTTAATTGCGTCTCATACTCGAACTGAGCTTGTAGCATCGACATGGTGTGTGTGCTCCGGTTATTACCAAAAAAACAACGAGATAACCCCCCAAGCTGAAAAGCCACACCGAATCCCTTGGCTAGACCTGATCACGCTTGGTTCGTGTACCTCTCGCCGCATCTAAGACCACAAACGTGGTAAATTGCAGGAACGTGGAGGCGGAGGTCGTCCCAACAACCCAGACGCGTCCGCTACGACGCAATCCAAAACCCTAGCCGAAAGGTAACCTCCGGCCCGACCAACCCTGGGTACCGAATTGGATCCGACTAGCGCGCGAGCGGCGAATTAGGGCACGAAAAAGCGGGGCGGTAAGAGCGGGCGGACGCACCTCGGGGTCGTCGTCCCCGTCGGCGGGGTCGGTGTCGAGGAAGGCCATGAAGTCGCCGAGGGCATGGAGAGGTTGTCCTCGGCCCGCCCTCGAAATCCATCGCCGGTTCCTCCGCCATCATCCGCCGCGGCGCGATTCGATCATGCAATTCGCCGCCGGGAGAGCCTGCTTTTAATCGTGGCGGGCGGGCGGCTGCGGCGCGGTGGGCTCGGCTCGGGAGGGGAAGAGATGCCGTCCGCGTCGAAAAGGGGCGGAGGAGGACGAGGCTGGCTGCGAAGGGGAAAAATTCGGTCCGGGCTTGGCTGGGGATTTTAAAAGGAAACGAGAGAGAGACAAAGGGTTTGGGAATCGCCGAAGAGGAACCGGAATCGGGTGGAGTAATTTCGTGGCATGTGCACCACGCGGTGGGGGAGACCGGCTCGGGTTTGGGTTCGAGGGCTGCTGTGGTGGAGAACACGAGGAGGGCCCGGTCCAACTCATCGAGCCCGTGGCTTTTTGCAGGACAGACCCGGAGATTATGGAGATTTCTGACTTGTCGATGATAGTGTGGAATTGCGTTTTGGAAGTCCGTCATCCATGGCTGGGAATTGGGAGACAGTGGTAGTAGCACGTGGTGCTTTTCTTCTCTCGCACGGCAGCTATTGCAGTGAGATTCGGATGATTCTTTATTGCAGTGAGATTCGGATGATTCTTTATTCGAATTGTTGAAATTCATTATTATCTTGCTATGTCTGCTAGTTTTTCAAATTGTTGTTTGAACTATAGCACGCTATTAGTCTGCTATACGTGTATAGCACCTGGATGAGGCCACTGCTATTTGCTTTTTTTTTACCTTGATTAAGACACAGAGAACACGTGCATGTCGTGTCTCGGTCAATGTTATTGTGCCCATCTTCTATGCACAAAACACATTACGCAAATAAAGAATAACGAAACTGAAATTATAGGACAGAGATTTACCCCTCAGGTTATTATGTAAAAAGGTAGACGAGGATTCCCGCTAATATTCACGCAATAACCATGTAAAAATAGACAAATCCGGTGCTCCAAATATTTGTTCATGAGACATTTTTTCTTTTTTTTTACACATGCCACAAAAAATATAATGTGCGAACATATAATATCCATATAGAACAAAATGCATTTTGCACAACGTTCTAGACGACAAATTGCAGCATTACAGAACAAAACGTTAGCCATTGAGTTATCCAAAATGTCATGGATAACATACACATAAACATTAATTTAGTATCATTTGTGCAAGCTTGAGCATATCAATAGTACGATGTTGCTCAAACGAGGGAGCGAACAATGCATTTATATACGGCACACCATAGTGTGGGGTTTGTTTGTTTTGTGAAATTCGAATTGCATATGGTATGAAAGCAACGAAAGGTTGCACAGGACGAAAGGTTCGATCTTTTTTACGTGGGGAACATGTAACATTTGAGAGGCAGGGAGACATGAACCATCACATGAATACTTGCCATACTGCGGCTCGTAATTCACACACTTTGGGACAGGGAAGTGCGTGGAAGAGTGCGCGAGGATTCCCGAGTTCCCAATCCCAGTCCTAGTCGCGGCCGGATTCCAATTAAGGTAGCAGTTGGGAGAAGTTACGGATTTGGTGGAAGTTGTTGCTCTCATATTCCGCGTCACTGCGGGCGTTGGCCAAGTCCAAGTACTAGTAGAAGCACGGCAATATAATTGGAACCAAACCCAGCGGCTCTCCGGCGGAAGCAAGGTCCAGAGACAAGGCAATCCCATGTTCACACTCCACTAGTTCACTGACGCTGGCACCTTGCCGTTCTCTACACTGAACAAAGAAGACATCCGTACTGCTGCGATTACTCCACGGGTGTGGAATTAGCGTCGTGAGAAAATGCTCCGTACAGCTGTTCCTTCTTGATTGATAAGAATATACCAGGAATCGTTGGATATATACGAATACTGTTCATTTTGGACGAACGCGTTGCTATGTTCTTCTTAAATCGTGCAAAGTCTGGAACGCAGGAAACACTCGTAGTACTGTACAGTTTGTTGGAAATATCTTTTCGCTCGATGAGGTCCGGGTTGAAATGATCAGAGCAAAACATTTTCCCTCGGAAAGAAGCTGGCGAGTGGTCACCGACAGTGTCAAGCAGATGCTTCCTTTTGGGACCACAAGGCGCTGTAAAGAAGAAGAGGATATATGTCGTCGTCGGCGATCCAGCGCGCAAGCGGCCGAAACTGTTGCCCGATTTCCCGATCAGTTCGAGGTATCAAAGGCTTCTTCGGTTCGCTCGTACTTATAAAACTGGAGAAAGTCGCGTACGTCAACCGCGAGCACGCACCGACACACTTGTGTTGGGAAGAAAAACACGAGCGTTCCGACCTGCACATGGCACTACGGGCCGTAGGCAAAGCATCTTCCAGACTTCCACGGAGCTAGCGCAAAGAGCAGGAGGACCGTGTCGGTTTTCCAGGAAAAACCGTCCCCGCTTCAAAGCCTTGCGCAAGCAAACCATATGACGTAGCCACGCGATGCCTGTACAGCTGGTACTTTCTGGGTGAGTTTTTTTACTTTGGCTTACGTCGGTTGAAGTTTCCACTGAAATCCGCTATTATTTTTTTTGGGGGTTAGAAACGAACTTGTGTTTTCTTTTCCTGGCAAGTCGGGGTCGCTCATTTCCAGAGGCGTTTCGATGCTTTCTATAGAGAGAGAACACATGCATGCAGTTCGATGGAAATTGTGAGAGAAGCCATTTCCAAAGACGGGACAAACGGAAACCGCTCGCTCTCCTGACTCTTCCAGCGGCGGTTCCAGATGTACAGATGTAGTTTCTCGCTGGCAGGTCAACCGCTCCCCTTCCCTTCTGATCGCCATCTTGGCATGCCGAGGGGAAGGGGAGTACTATCGGTTGATTGTGGCAAAAGTGATGAATATAGTTTTGGTCCTACGCTTGTTACATGTAGGAGAGTGATACAGTAACATAAGTAGTAGTGCATTAGCTATTATGCTAGTATAATAAACAAAATTATTATACCTGGCTACCGCTCAATACTCCCTGTTCAAAACAAGACTGAGCAGTACTAGTTATTGGACTGGCCTAAAACCGTTTATTGCGGTGCCTCTTCCCTCAAGTCTCATTTAAATCTTCTTCTCCTCTGAGAGGGCAACAGCGGACACACACATTTCACGCGTGAACACACCTTAACATGACAAACTTAGCGATGGGGAGAAGGAAGGGCCGCTTGCACTATGGGAATGGGCATTCAAGTCGCTAGGAGCTCTGCCTATCCTTCGCGCTGGGTTTTTTCCTCATGCGGAGGGCCACGGTGACGAGGCACTTGTTAATGCGCAGGAGGCAACGGCCAACCAGTTCCAACCTTCACATTTTTGTCCAAATTTTAGGGAGGGGGCCACTCTCCCCCCCCCCCCTGACCCTTACCTGTACTAAGCTCCGCCTATTCTCCCACGGATTTACAGCCAACTATCACTAGACGACATTTCAAAAAAGAAACACTAGACCAAACAACTGGGCAGAATCATAAGGGTACGTCCTAGTATATACTGTTTCAACCGCAGGCCATAAGTACATACCTGGCTTGGCGATGAAACCAATCAAAATCCCTCACTCGCGAAAAATCACATATGTTTTCACTCTACGTGTTATCCTTATTTTCCTGAGTTACGCATCGATCGCCTGTCCTTATTTTTCTACCGCGCAGGAGCCAATCAGAATCGCGTGCTCCAACCCCATCAGGTGATTAGCACGTAGATTTACTTACATGATTATGCGAAGCAAATATTACAATTGTGGAGGAGCTGATTTCCCTAGCAACGGGTGAGTGGGTTTCTGGAAAAAAAGTCTGTGCAAACTTCATTGAACCAGATGCGGCAGCAATACTCAGGATCCCAGTAGGCAATCTGTGGAGGATATCTGGTCGTGGCATCCGGAGAAACCCGGATATTTTTCTGTACGTTCAGCCATAAAAATTTGGGTTAGCAGAGTCGTGTAAACACACATGGGATTTCTTCAAGCGCTGCATTATTAGTCTGGAAGAAGCTTTGGCATCTATCAGTGCCTCCTAAAGTTCGGAATTTTCGGTGACGTGTTAATGGAATGACAAGTTTGTTCCAGCCATAAGCGTGTTATGTGACATACACATCGAGAGGATTAATTACTGTGAAGCATGTGGTGAAGAGGAGATCATCTTCCGTGCATTGTTCAAGTGTACGTGGGCAAACATGTCATGGCAGGAAATTAAACAGTTGGTTGGAACAAATTTGCCAGACCTTCATCCAGAGACATAGGCAGAAGGCAGTGGATATAATAGATAACGGGCGACTTGTGACGTTGCTTTTGACTTAGGGAGAAGGAGAGAAGACAGCTAAAAATTAAATCAAAGTGGTACCCGCCGAGCCAAGGTATCCACAAGATTAACGTTGATGTGGCTTATTTTGTTGATTCTCTTGGGGGGCACTGGAGTTGGGCTCCGTGATCACACAGGAAAACTCATGCGAGCTCAAACACTTTGGTATGAGTCTGCAGGTAGTGTGATGGTCATGGAGGCTTATGCCATTAGGGACAGCTTTTGAGGAATGTTTTGGTTGCAGGCGGCGGTGGTAGCCAGTCAGCACAGCTGTTGAGATAAAAATGGACGGCGGCAGAATTGTTTCTTGCCCACAGTAATCGTCATTCGGCTGGTCCTGACCGATGATCACAGCCGACCCTTGTATTTTCAACCTGGTGGGCTGTAAGCCAGCCCCAGTCTAGTAAGAAGGGCCTGAGGTCCATCTCCAATTTTAAAGCTCGGCTCACATCGTCCTAGCCCAAGATGGGAATCCAGCTCGGCTAAAGAAAAATCTTGGGGCCCAACGATTGTCACGATAATATGGAGAACAGTATCTTGGGGCTCCGACATGAGTGTACTTATAGCTTTGTCACAAGTGAAGAAAAAAAATAAGTTTAACAAACTATACGAAAAAGTAGCAATATTTATGACACCAAATTAATATAGTTAGATTCATCTTAGAACTTAGTTTCACAATGTATTGATTTTAGAATAGAGTTGATTAAACTTTAAAATAGTGTGACTTAGGATAGATTTAAATGTACACTTATTCATGGACTAAGAGCATCTCCAACGACGGGCCTTTTATTGAACTATGTTCTATCTATGATGAAGTTGGATAAAAATACTTATGGTGTAAAACAGATCCAGGGCAGACATGAACCTCTGGTCTATCCACGGGGCAGCCACACGGAAAAAAACGGACACTTTTCGTGACGAGAATTGTTATTTGGGGACGGAATGTCCATCCGGCTGGTCCTGACCGACGATCAAGAACCGACGATGTGTACCGCTAGTGGCAATTCTCGAGCGGACGGAGCTCAAAACAAAGACGACAGATTTTTTGCCAAGAACGCGGGCAGAATTTGTGATCCTCGGATAAAAGATATCAAATGGGATACATCAAACTCGCATGTCCCGTGACTCATGTCTAGCATTTGAAAGGTTTTAAATCTTTTAGATAAACCTTTTAAGAAGTTGTAGGGGCCTAGTATACGCCGATTTCTATTTTCCTAGGCCCAGCACTAAAAAACCACTTTTTACGATTATGAAGGTCTATTCGAAGAGAAAATTGCATCATGTAATCACAACATTTCTCCCTTTTTATTATACAGTACTTCCTTCCCGAGCAGCAAAACATGAGGATCTGATTCGCCGAACAAATCCTCGTAGGCCTGGATACAACAGTGAGAAACGGGTCAGTGAGCTCGATCGGGATTTTGGCCTCAAGCGACCAAGAACTGCAGAGCTGGACGTGGAGACGCGAACCAACCAACAGTCCAACGCAGTCGTCGTGGCTGACGCAACAGAAGACAACAGTGTGCAGTACAGACAAAGCGCGACGGGGACGTGCGCGTGGGGGGCCAGCACCCAGCAGCCGACACGTCAATTCTGCTGCTGGTCTTTCTCTACCCGCAAGCCATCAGAGGTAGAGTAGGACGGTGCAGCGGGAGAAAACGAGGCGGGATCCCGTGATCTCTTTCTCACTCGCATCGCGCGCGCGCGCTCCCCGTTCCGTTCTCGCGCCAATTTTTTAACACCGGCGCTTCATCATCACATCGGATGCAATGCACGGGGGCAAGATCTGTTTTGCCTGGGTTGATGCGCTCTTTGCAGATCTGATTCCTTCTGATTAGATCACAAAGCGGCGTGGATGGATGGATGTTCCTGGCTGAGATGAGACACTGCTCGATGACACCCTGCTCCACCCTGGGATGGCGTGGCGTTCTTGCTGGGGCAGCACTGCTGATGGAAAAGCATCCGATGTCTGAAACACTCTAGTCTGACGCAGTTTTAGTAGTGGTCATCAGGCGGTGGCATGCACACTGGTTCAGATTGGACCACGGCCAAAGTGCGATTTGCAGGGTCTGGCCAGTGGTACCGGCTAGACTGAATTTTCTTTGAAATTCCTCCTCTATCGAGGATTCGAGGGTCGATTAAAGCTAATGTTCTAGCAAGTGAAAGTGAACGGGATTACCGAACAGTGCATACCATATGGATCAGAAGCAAAGGCTGACGATTAGTAGATCAACTACTCTACTGTCTCTACAACAAGGAAAGCCAAAGATGACGCCCCCACCGAACGCAAAAGCCAAAAGAAGCTACCAGCAGTTCGACGGGAGATGGCGGCAGCGTTACATCACCGCAAACCAGCTAACTTTCTTTTCTACTCTACTAAGCGCAGCTTAATTAAATCAGCACCTAATAAGTACTAATAAGCCAGCATTACTCGAGACATTCGAAGAAGAACAGCGGGAATCAGATCAGCACGGCACCAATCAGAGGAAGATGAAGCATTCCATGGACACGAGCGGGTTCTCCAGCGACTCCTTCCCCGCCTCGCCGTCGCTGTCGCCCTGGCCTTTGCCATCGCCGCCGGCATTGGCCTCCGCGACGTCTCCCGCGGTGCCGGCGTCCTCTTCCGGCTGAGGTGGCGGGGATGCCGGAGGAGGTGGTGCCGCCTCCCGCGCCCGATGCGGCGACGCGCGCCGGCTCGGAACGGGCGGCTTCCGCGGCAGGGGCGCGGCCGGATGCTGCTCCGTCGGCGGCCGCTTCGCCGCCGGCGACGGCGACCTCCGCACGGACCGGTCACGCGGCGGCTCCCGCCGCGGAGGAGGGGACGGCGAAGCGCGGCAGCTGCGGGAGCGAACGCCGTAGGTAGCGGCGGCGGCAGCAGCTCGGTCACGCCGGGCCAGCCCCAGCTCGCCGGAGACCGGGCGCCTCCTGGCCGGCTTCCCCGGCGACCGCTCCGGCCCGACCACCGAGCTGGTCGCGACGGACGACTCGGACGCCGCCTCGGACCGCTCGTCGGTGGCCAGCGAGAAGCAGCTGCCGAGATCGCTCACCGCGGCCGCGGCATCTGCTGCACTAACCTTAACCTTGAACACTTCTTCTTGCTCCTTCTCTTCCACTGCCGCGGCATTGGCGACGGGCTTGGGCTCCGCCATCGCCTTGGCGCTCGGCGTCTCCGAGAGCACCTCCTTGACCTTCTCCTCCTCCGGGGACGGCGGGGGCGGCGGGTCGCGGTCCTCCGGCTTGTAGCGGCGAGGGAAGTCAACGGAACTGGCTGGATGCTTCGCGCGCTTCTTGCTGAAGCAGCAGCCCATCTCTCCGGCGCACTGGGCGGCCGTCTACGGCGATCGATGCGGCGGTAGTATAGTAACCAGTTGGTGGCACTGCTATGCTGCGGTAGTGTTGGAAGTTGGGTTCGGCAAGGCTTGGTCGAGTTCGCTGCGGGGAGCTTCGATTTGGGCGAGAATGGTGAGAGTGGCGTGGGTACTGAGTGTGTCTACGGTCTAATAGTGAACCCTGGATTTGTCCAAAAACAAAACAAAAAGTAGTGAAGCCGGATGTGGCAAGTACGGGCCTTGATCACTACGACTCGCTACAAAGTATTGGTACCAATCTTGGTTGCAATAACATCTCAAATTATAGGACAAAGGAAGTACAGTACAAAATTGACGTATTTTAGCCACAAAGTCACATGTAAACAATGCATGTGAGGGCTAACAATATCGGTTAAGGAGCCCAGGAGATTTCTTAAACATTGAAAAGGTTGTGCTAAAACATGCAAACTATGCAGTGACTTATTTTTGTGCAAACACGATATAGTCAACTTGTAAAACTTATTAAATATACGATCAACTGTGGTTTATACATAGAATGACAAAACAAGAGGTAAGCATGTACTCGCATTCACAAGTCCACTTTTGCAAGATTGTCCTATATGATTTCACCATACTTCCTTCTGTTTCGTTTCGACTAGGCAGCCCAGGCACCAGATAAAATGATGCTAGGATAGGTGGCAATTTTATTCCAATCACCTGTTTAATTTCCTGCCAGGATATGTTTGCTCACGTAGAAAAATGCATGGAAGATGGTCTCCTCTTCACCACATGCATCAAAGAAATTAATCCTCTTGATGTGTGTGTCACATAAGTACATAACACGCTTTTGGCTGGAACAAACGAGGGGGGCGTTTTGACTCCCGAGCTCACCTGCTCCTGCCTGAATAAAAACATGAAAAAAATAGTAAAATGTTTTCAAAAATTCTGAAACAAATCAGTGATGACCATATACAAAATTGTCTACATGCGTACCAAGTTTCATCGTTAAATGACATTTGTAGTGCTATGTGCAAAATAAACAAAATCAGTGATCTAAAAAACATATTTTGATATCTCATTTTGACTACTGATTTTGTCTTTTTTGCACAGAGCACTACGAATTTTATTTCACATGAAAATTGGCACACATATAGAACATTTGTATATGTTCATCGCTGATTATTTTCAGAATTTTTGAAAACATTTTACTATTTTTTTCGAATTTTTTATTTAGGCAGGAGCAGGTGAGTTCGGGAGCCAATCTGAATTTCTGGGGACAAACTTGTTAATAACATGCAAATGCAACCAAAAATTCCAAACTTTGGGTGGCACTAATAGATGCCAAAACTTCTTCCAGACTAATATTTTAGTGCCCGAAGAAATCAAATTTAAGAACCGTTTTCAACACTAAAATAATTGTCTGCTTCCCTGCCCTTGACGAGGCATCTCTCCTTTACCTCAGCGCTTCTCCCCTCTACCATGGTCACCAACAACGTGCAGCAACAAGCTCCAGGGGCGGGCGGCCAGATCAAACGGTGGAGGCAACATTTAAGGGATATCACCCAGCTTGGAGGACGTTCAAACATAAGCTCAGATTTAAAATGTTCTAAACAAAGAAAATGGATGTGCAATTTATGGTTGCATACGGTTGATAGGAAGGTGGAGGAGTCTACATCCATGATTTACGAAAGCTTCAAATCGCTCCACCATTATCACATCGTTTCATCTTGATTTTATCTTTTTTTAACTTCTTGGACATGTCTAGTTGCTTGGAATTTTCTTGACTCGCTTTTGGCAGACAAAGAAGACCTACACTTCCTTAAAATGAAAGCTTTGTACAAGGATTTTTTTTAGATAAAGTTGTACAAGGAATTAGAGGAGAAATTTGAACGGTGAGAGGAGGCCCGAGAGCATCTCCCCCCCAACCCTTGTAAATGTCTCCCAGAAAACGGTTTTGGGGGTCGTGAGAGAAACTTTTGGGAACCAAAAATAGCTTTGTGCAACCGCATTCACAGAACTTTCTCCCCGAACAATATTTTTTTATTCTACAACCATTATTCTTGCAACTACTAATGCGTCTAGATAATCTTAAAATTAAGAAGGGAACCAGGGAGGACCAAATTAATGCAATCTATATATATGATCAAATGTATTGCCTCCTATGTAATATTTGAATTTCAAAATTATAAATTCATTCAAATTGTAAAAGAAAATGTGCAGAGCGGAGGTGCCATACCCACGTAAGAGTGGACATGAGCCGGACAAATGCCCATCTGGCTAACCAAGCGGATTAAATCGGACAATTTTTTGTGTCCCTTTTGGTTGGCCCGTTGACGTTATCCTCATGGATTATCTTACATTTTTAGAAAAAAAATACTACAAGAGATCACGGATTTCATGGGTATAAATAGTCGCACAAAATCCTCTTTTCCATGTGATGTGACGATCATCTCTTCCTCTACAAAGGAACACACACAAGATTAGTAAAGAAGGATCGGAGGATGACTAGTACCAGTGTCTCGTGTTGTACGGGTACACTTGTACAGTACCACCGTGCAGGACGATGCGTTGACCCAATGCCCGGTTACTCCATTGCTCGTGGTTTTTCTATCCCCGCTAGCTCATGGCTTGACCACTCGCACACTCGGGGCATGTGGCGTGGATGGGGAAATCCAGGAGGATAGAGGACTAGACGCGGCCGTACTGACCCTATATCGATCTCCTACTACTCCCTCCGTTCGAATTTAATTGACACGCATTTTGTTATACATAGATGTATCTAGACATCAAACAAATATAGATACATCCATATTTGGACAAAATCAAGTCAATTAATTTGGAACGGAGGGAGTAGGAGGCTAGGACGCTGCTTGCTTCTGGCCGAATCCAAATGGGGTGCGTGGGCCGTGGGAGAAACACAGTGTCAGGTCGCGCCTTGCCCCGTCGTCGTGCGTCGCAGAGTCGCAGCAGGCTCGCACGACGCACGACGGTAGCAGTGCGCTACACGGCTGGACCTCCTGGACATTCCCTGTCGCAGAGCCGGACAGAGCTAGGCTATTCAATGGAGGAAATAGCACCGCGCATACAACAAGTATATGCCTCTACTAGGGATATTAGCGCGGCAATGCCGCGCCCGTTTGATGAATTCCAAATTTTTTTTAAATTGTTGAATTATGAGTATTATTTGAATTCGAAAAAGTTTGCGCTTGAAAGAATGATGAGATTTTGAAAATTGTCCGTATTGAAATGTATTGAAAATTGTATTATTTTAATGTTAACAAAATGATCAGATTTGGAAGGTATTTAAAATTCTGAAATATGTAAATGTGGGATTTGAGTTGAAATGGCCAAATAGGTTTTTAAAATTGTACAATTTGGAATTTATTCGAATTTTAATTCTTTTAGTGTTTACCAAATGATCAGGGGTGGAAGTCATATAAAAATTTGGAATATTTAAATTTCTAATTTGAGTTGGAATGCTCAAATATGATTGTTGTTTAGATTTTGCAAATTGTTCAAGTTGGGGTGTTTTTCAGATTCGAATCATTTTTTGGTTTTGTAAAATGAGTAGATTACCAAGATGTTTAAGATTTTGAAATATGTAAATTTGAATTTTGATTGTATGGCACAAATAATCAGCATTTATTTTTGTGAGGGTATTTATAGAAATACTTTCATGTTGTACAAATTGTTCTAAGGAGGAAGTGCATTAGGATTTAAATTTGAATTTTGATTGTATGGCACAAATAATCAGCATTTATTTTTGTGAGGGTATTTATAGAAATAGTTTCATGGTGTAGAAATTGTTCTAAGGAGGAAGTGCATTAGGATTTTCTTCAAATATTCACCAATTTGAAATATTGAAACATATTTGTTTTTTGACATAAATAATTAGTATTTAATTTGTCGGATCATTTTGTTGTATTGGGAATTTGTAGAGATACATCCATTTGCTGGAAATTAAATAAAATTAAATGCATGAAATTAAAGGAAGTCAATTTGGATTTTGTCTAGATATTAACCACACCCGTTGTAATTCGAATTATTGAAATTCATTTACTGATATTATTAATTCATTTACTGATGTTATTTTTGTGGATTTTTTTTTAGTCCAAAAGAGATTTGTGAAATCCATATTTTATAAATTGACGTAAAGGTGTCAAATGAGCCTTTATGTATAATTTAAATTTTCTGATTTGCAATAATTTGGAAAAGGTTCCAAAGTATTTGGAATGATTATTGTGGTTTTTTCAAAAAAAAATAAAGTTGCCCTGAATTGATTTTAGTTGTGTTTGAAAAGTTACAAAAGTTTTGAATAATAGGAAAACAAAACAGAAAGAAAAAAAAGGGGCCGAGCCAACCGCACAGAAAGCAGCCCAGCCCAGCTAGAAGCCCAGCTCTCCTAGCCCTAGTCATCTGAGCGCGGCAAATGCCGCGCCGGTGTTTTTAAATTCTAATTTGAAAATGACGACGTTCTAAAATTGTCTAAGCTTGGAAATCATTGAAATTGGAAAAAAAAATCGTTTTGAAAATAATCGGATTTTGGAGATTGCTCAAATTTGGAAATGGCTGTAATTCAAAAACAGTTTATGTTTTAAAAACGTTTAGATTTTAAAAATTGGTTAAAGTGAAACCGTATTAAGTCTGAATTCTTTTGTTGCTCATAAAATGATCGGATCTGAAAGAATGTTAAAATTTCTGCGTGTCTTAAATTTGAAATTTGGATTGAAACGGCATACGCCGCGGTCGTGTGGTTACAAGGGAAAATACCGTGGACTAAAATATTCAAATTTGGAAATGTCCGCATTCGAAAGTTGTTTAGATTATAAAATTGTTGAAATTCAAAAATGTATACGTTGAGAAGTTGTTCAATTTTTTTGAAATGGTCAAATTGGGGAGCTATTCATATTTGAATTGTTTCCACGTTTATTAAATGCTCAGATTTTGTGGTCATGTTGATATATCTGTCATATTTGTGAATACCGGGGTGTAAAAATACAAATTTGGAAATGTCCGCAATAAAATTTGTTTGGATTTCAGTGTACTGAAATTTGGAAAATGTTTACACTTAAAATTTGTTTAAATTTCAGTGTGAACACCGTGGTGTAAAAAATTCAAGTTTGGAGATGTCCACATTAAAATTTGTTTAGATTTGAATGTATTGAAATTTGGAAAAAGTTTGCACGCAAAATTTGTTTAAATTTCAGAATTGGTAAAATTGGGAAGGCATTCATATTTGAATTTGTTTAACGTTTATTGAATGCTCAGATTTGAAAGGCATTCAAAATCTTGGAGCAGCGTTTATTGTTGTGTTCATGTTGTTGTTTTTTGGCACATTTGTAAATACCGTGTTATAAAAAATTCAAATTTGATAATGGCCATGTTCAAAATGTGTTCAGATTTGAATGTATCGAAATACAAAAAAGGTTTATATTTATGAATTGTTTGATTTCGGAAAGTTAGTAAAATAGTTAGATTTGAAAGGCATCTAAATTTTTAAAATATTCAAATTTGTATGACGCGTGTTTGTGGTAAAGTTCAAATTCGAAAATGTCTACATATTAAAATTGTGCAGGTTTGGAAATTATTGAAGCTGTATTTGAAAAGTTATAAAAGTTTTTAAAAAAAGAAAAATAGAACAAAAAGAACAAAAAAAAGAACAAAAAAAAAATAGAAAGGGCCGAGCCCAGCAAGAAGCCCAGCTGCCCCAGCCCAAGCCCAGTGTGACGTCAAAGTGACGTCACCAGCGGCCGGACTCTGCCGCGGCGGCGCGGACCACGCCGGCGTCGCGCCACCGCGATTCGGGACGCGCGGGTGAGCGCCTGGGATGCGCGCGGACACGGGGCGCCCGCAGGTGGCGGCGCCGCCGCTTCTGGGTCGTCGGAGCGGCGGTGGTGGCGTGGAACGCGGCGGTGGGAGCAGTGGCACGGCGGCGACGATTCCGGCGCGCTCGCGCCGTTCCGGCACGCGAAACTCGGCGAGGAGGGAGAGGCGGCGACGGCGGAGCACGGCGTGTCCGTCGATCTGAACGGGGCGGAGCGGCGGGGGCACGCGGCGGCGGCGACGGCGACTGCGGCGTCGCGGGAGAGAGAAAGGGGAGGGTGGGATTCTGCGGACGGTTTTGCAGAAAAGTCCGTGGGTTTTCTTGGAATTACAATTAGGTCCCTCGCTGCGTTAAAATTTGGACTGCGGGGTAATTTTTTGGGTTTGCGAGTTCGTCTTTGCGAAGTTGGCTGCGCAAAAAATCGTGCGCGAGCTCTGATTGGTAGAAAGTCCCGAGTTGCAGTGTTGCTACAGTGTTGCGCGGCTTCGGGGGCGATCTGGACCGTCCGTGAGCTCGATCGGACGGCTGGTGTTCAAAGGGCGACGTGGAGGGCATAACTGAGGGTGAATCCGACGTACTTTCATATATAGTAGGATGTGCAAGTTCATACAACAAGTTGCAAATTGTGCTAAATTCATACACAAAGTAACAATGCGGGTTCATTTTGGTACAAAATGGCTGTGGTGAGGACATGTGGCTTGACACGGAGCGTGCCAGACGTGTGTAATTTATGAAAACCCCCCTGTAGTGTAGTAAGGTCACAATACAAAAAAGCGATACGATACAATACAACGCGTACATACAATGAGAACGGAAGCATGTACGGAGCGGCCGGAGCTGAACACTAGAACAGCGTACATGTAACTGTTACGTTTACCCGTGGTGAACTGAACAGAGCTGCCCTCAGGACTTGGCGCCCTGGGCAACATTTTTCTCCCACGAAGCAAGCAGGCAGGACTAGAGTGAGACACGGAGTAGCAAGTTGCACAGCCATCTCAAAAGTTTGCAAAGAGTATCCGCGGTTCCCTTTATTTTTTAATGCGGTTCTGCCTCTCTGCAGTGTACTTATAACCTTTGGGTACTGTTCACTGTTCAGCGGTGCAGCTCGCAGTCGCAGCAACACGCTTCGTCGGTTCGCCCGCCTATCTCTCCAGTTTCCTGCCGGCCCCCGGCAAAACCCGTCTCGATGGCTCCGAGAGCGAATCGCGTGAGGCGACATCAAGTGGGACGAACACTGTGTCCTCAAGACAGGATTCAGCCCAATACGGCCCGAAAAAGAGTCGGACTGCGATCATATCCACATGGAAGGCATCCATTCTGTTCTTCTTAATCCCATGTTTCTCCCCTTTCTGTCGTTCTACTCCTCACCTCGGCCTCCACGACTCCTTTGGATAACATCACCATGAAATCAGTCATGTCAACACCCCAATATCCCCTCCAAAAAACAAAAAAAAACACACCCCAAGATCCCCTACCAACCTGACAAGAATCAGCCCAAGAGATTCAGCGACCCACCGAGGCTAAAATCGAATCCACAACTCACACCGCGTGATTGGATCAAGGTTGGAGCAAACTGAAACCATGTTTTTTTTTCGTTTCTGGACCGCAAACATTTGCATTTTTTTTAAAGAAGGACAACCTCTGGTCTTTATATCCATTGAGCTTTCTTCTATTTATGATTTGTGAAACAACGAGATTGCTATGTTCTTATATATCTTTTAGTTAGAAAGTACTCCCTCTGTTCTTAATTATAAATATATTTTAGCCTATTTTAGATTCACATATATCTAGACGCGTTTTAGTGTGTACGTTCATTCATTCCAGTCTGTATATAGTCCACATTGAAACGTCTACAACATCTTATTGTTACAAGCGGAGGGAGTACTTTTTTTTGTAAAACTTCATAACATTGTAGTGTTTTAGCATTAATTTTTGTCGTAATGTGAGAAACCATATGCTAAGTATACATAGAAATATATTATAGCTGCACAAAGTGCTTTTGAAGCACAGGCATCATAGAGCCCGTTTTTTGAATTTTTTAAATCCACATTTTTAAGTTTCAAAAAATTATGAAATAATCTTAGATGTTGACAATGACGTATTCTACGGTCTTGTAAGTTGTCATCACGAAGTAGTTTATATTACGACCTACACAAAATTGATAAATCTGATTTTTTTTGAATCTAGGCAACTAACACGCGAATTACACTTGCACGTACTCTTTTCCACCAAAGACGATCAAAGATGAGATCTAATTTAAATGTCCAACTCTTTTCGACTTAATCAATCAAAGACATTGCCTAGATTCAAGAAAAAAAACCAATTTTAAGACCTCGATGCGAGGAACATAAAATCTGAAAGTATTTATTTATATCTAGACGAACCGTTCAGCAGATATTTCAGTTTGAAGTTCTCTGAAAAAAAAAGATAGGTATCGAAAACTCCCCTTGGCCCTTTTTAGCCGTGCCACGTTGCGAGCAAGACAACGAGTTACTCTTGCCTAACCTCCTGAGAAGTGTAACATTTTTCTATCGATTGTCTTAGCCCGATCTTATTTCTAAAATCTAGTCATATCCGAGTTTCGCAGTCTGAACCGAGGCATTTCTAAACATGCTCGAACCAGCCTCGCCAAAATCATTTCCAGTGGCCGTCAAGCCGGGAGTTTTTCAGGCGGAAGTTGTTAATTAAGAACCAGAGTCTAACCACGATGATCGACACCTGTGCTGATCCGCTGCGACTCGTTTGTCGGCCTTGGTGCCGGAGTCGCCGGCAAAGCATAGGTGTCACCACATGCTGCTCTGTAGTGGAAGCCCTCCGCCGAGGCCCCCCGCCGCGCCGCCCATCTTCTCGCACACGACACCCACCAGCACGGCATGTGCACAGCAAGCCGCCGCCTCATCGTTTGATTATACAAGTGGCAGTAGTACTATGCACTGCTCGCTCGGCTCGGCTCCTCGGAGTTTGTCTGCGTGCGAGATGGGGGAAAGGAAACGGTGGATAAAACACGGCGAGGGATTCTGTCGGCCCCTGCTCCCGAGCGACGTATCACCAAACGAGCCCAAAACGTTTTCTGTGCTTGTCCATGGAGGCGGCAGGTAGGCCAAATCTGAACTCACAGTGTACTAGCATCACCGTTGTGCACCTGCGTTGGCACGGCATGGACCATGCACATGCCAGCTCTGTACTCTCTAATAGCACAATCCAGGGGCCAGCCTATCTTAATTTTTAACGAAAACATTCATATACACACGCGTTTTTTTCCTGAACAATTCGAGTGGTCGTACGCCAAATTGGATTCATTCTACACGAGAGAGTTACGCTTGTCTTACAAAACTAATTCCGAATCGAAACGTGGGACTAGGTCTAGACTAATCTGAAATCAAACCTTTCTCTTTACGATAGCTAATTCTAAATCCGACAGAATCCGATTCTAAACAATGTTCTACGTGGGGTGTTCAAGTAGGACTTTGAGAGTAATTTGGCCTATTTATGAGGTGGCCGAAACCAACGCTAGATGTTTGATGGGTTAAGTTTTATGGTAATTTGGATTTGTAAATTTTATTGACCTATAATTTAATTGTATTAGTTCAGTCAATGTCTTTTTCTTTGGTTTAGAATGTGATGACGTGTTTGCTCAACTGGAAAAAATATGGTTGAGAACTCTCTTGGAAGATTTCAATTTGCGCATAAAATGACATCATAATGCTAAGTTTTAATGAAATTATACAAAATGGGGGCAAACAAAGAAAAACTAAAAGGAAGACACCGGGTCATTGTTAATTATTTTTATAGTGTGAACACCTTCTATATTGCAATAGACTATATTTCCTCCCGATTTTGGCCATCTCTTAAATGAGTTATCTTCTAAATTGTTCAAAATTTGTCTTGCTCTTGATTATTTTCATAGGATATTTTCTTTAAAATTTGTCTTGCATTTAACAAAACTTACCGGAGGAAAATTTCTTTGACAAAAAGCAAAGCGTTTCCTTTGCTGCAACCAAGATCACGATGAGATGTCAAACTCCATTATATCAATGAACCAACCCAAATGCAATCATGAAATCACTCTATGTTTGCATTTTTATCGTGCATGTTCTCATATCGATGTGTTTACATTAGATAAGGAATGTTCCAAATGCGACAAATCAATCCAAGCCAGTGACCATGATTTCCTATGGCCCAGTAATTGAAAGAGAGTTTAGATTAACTTAATGTTATTTAATTAATTTGTGACTGAAGCCACTTGTAGTGAATTTTGACAATATTTATAAATTTAACTACTTTAAACAATTGTAACTTGCATGTTCATGTTTAACAATTATGTTAAATAGTTTTTACATCTTACCATGGGGATGGGGGCAATCCCCCCCCCCCCCCTCCCCCACACATGATTCTAATTAAACAATTATATAAACTAGCCATCAACCCGTGCAGCTGCACGGGGTCTGCACGGGGGCTAGCTATGGTGATATTCACATTAGAAACTTAGTAATTTATTGCCTGAAATAACTATTTACATGTTATAATATTGTGTTTACGCACGCTCGCTGAAACACACAAATCTATATCCCAATTTTTTAGTTCCTTCACAACTCAGAAAATTCAGTTTCGTGAGCATTTTATTCAGTTTTTCTTCGGTCGAAAAATTAATATTGCTAAAACAACTTCACTAAGATTGGCATACCACAATTCTTATTTAGGATCTAGTCTTTAGTCTTAGGTATTGAAGTAGGGCTTAAATAATTATTAATCATATCATTTATTATCCTAATCAAAATCTTTAGTTCATTCACTAAATTGAGAGGTGAAAAATAACAATCCAAGCAAAGGGATCAATCATGACATTATGCGGAAGGTACACTATTAATTTACGGTGTTGAGATATGAATCGGTATATTTAAACATGTTCGCTACCAACATCGATAGTGTCTGGATTGTTTGACAAATTATTCATGTTTCATGCGTGGATTAATATCTTTATCAAGTAGGAGGAGAGCAAACAAATTACTAAGCATTACTTGGGACAATAACTAAGTGATATAAACCAACAAATAAGAATCATCGATTCACCGCATTAGAACATTTTAATAATTCCTTTGTATGTTGAAATAAGTATTAATCCTTTGCTGCAACCAAGATCACGATGAGATGTCAAACTCCATTATATCAATGAACCAAACCAAATGTAATCATGAAATCATTCTATGTTTGCATTTTTATCGTGCATGTTCGCATATCGATGTGTTTACATTAGATAAGGAATGTTCCAAATGCGACAAATCAATCCAAGTCAGTGACCATGAATTCCTATGACCCAGTAATTCATAAAGAGTGTTTAGATTGACTTAATGTTATTTAATTAATCTGTGATTGAAGCCACTTGTAGTGAATTTTGACAATATTTATAAATTTAACTACTTCAAACAAAATTGTAACTTGCATGTTCATGTTTAACAATTATGTTAAATAGTTTTTACATCTTACCATGGGGATGGGGGCGATTGCCCCTCCCCCACACATGATTCTAATTAAATAATTATATATGTTTTTGACTCTACCATACCTAAATTTTGGGTTGTCCTTCGCCACTGACACAAATAAATCAATGCTTTGCACTCTCGTATCAATGCTTCATCTTTGTTTACCCGATGTGTTTGGTCGTATTTGTGACAAAACAAGATATAGACAAGGACGGTCGTCCATGGTCTTTATTACCTTCCAAAAACCACATTTCATGAAGTAATTAGGTACACCACCTCAACGCTTTGTGAGAATTCACAACTTTCAATTTTAAATTAAAGTAGAGACTTGTGTAGGGCTTGGCGTGGTTTCGCTGCCAATATAGGTTTGCATTGTATCATCATCCACCCTGTGGAATAACATCAAGCTCAATTGTCTCATTCTTGTCTCTTGCAACTCTCGCATTTCATACGGTTGGAGGGCAACTGTTATCAACAAGACAATTCATGTTAAGAATTCATGCCTTGTCGCCGTGCTTAGTGTCCACTACTCGTTAGACCTACATGCTGGAAGGTGTATACGAGCACCCGAGTGAGGCGTTTTTTCCTTCATCTAACAATCTCTTTCCTTTTCCTTTCCCATCCTAACTGTATCCTCTTTGAATCTGCTCCTCCATGCACCCCATCCACCGCCGATGCCATTTCTTCCACCACCTACAGCTAACGACGACCTCACCATGCCATCTTCACCCAACTCAACACTTGGTCGAAGGAGATTATCGTCGTGGTTTCCCGCTGACCACCTTCTCATTATCATTTATTTGCCTCTCACCTCCTTGTTGCATTTACGGCGATGAAGTTACAAAGACTTCATGTAGACGACGTGCATGGTTACGATGCAGAGCCTGAGTGATGTTCCCACCATTTTCAAAAAAGAAAAGGCAGACGATAGGGCGAGGCAAGAGGTTGAAGACGATGCGTTAAGCCGAGGCACATAAGCATATCTTATACTAAATATTTTTCTCCATGATACCCTCTTATCTAACAATGCACTCCCATCGAATAATCGACGCGTGACACAAAAGGCCCCGAAGATTACCCTCTTTCCGGAGCAAGGCTGTGCACGAGCGGTTTTCTTAAGCATGATTCGTATGAACTTTTGGGTCGGTCTCTTTACTCGCTTCCCCAACAAATGAACACGAGAAGAGAGAGCCTTTCCTTTATTGCGCTTTGGTACAACAAAGAAAAGAAACGAGACCAAAAAGCTCAAAAAGGGAAGGACGACAAAAACTCCACTCTCCCACCCACCCACGCCGCTCCACCTCCACACCCATCGTTTTCAATTTCACTGCTGCCTGCGAGTAAGAGAGAGGAGAAAGGCGAAGCGGCTCTCCATCGTCTCGCCCTCCACTCGGATCCGAAATTCCCAGTCCCGCCCCTGCTCTGCCCGTCGTCGTCGTCGGCGGCACGGCGCCTCCTCGCGCCCGGGGGCCGGTGGCCCGCGTGGGGGGACCTGCGGGAGAGGCGGAGGGATGGACCCTGGGAAGCGCGGCTACAAGTTCCGTATCCTTCTTTTGCTGCTGTTTCGAGTGTATTTTAATCGGTCTACCCCCGCTCTTGATCCGATTTAGCTCACGGGGGGAAGATGCGACTGTTTCTTGGAGTAATCTTGGTAGGCATTTGCGGGAGCAGTGGAGGGGGAGTAGTATTTCCCCCCGAATCCTTGTATTCTTTTCTTGTTTCTTCAGTTAGTTGAAGCGACGGAGGTAGGTTATAAGAAAAGATTTGCCACGTTTGTTCTGTGTCTTGGCAATCTATCTATCTACGCGAACGAAGGCGGCCATTTCTTGAAGAAACCAAGCTAGACATTCAGGCTTCTTGCAACTTTCCCCCTTTGCCCCAATTTAGGTCAGCAATGCTAGATTATCAAAATGTATTTTGCCTTGGGAGCCACTATAACTAAAGGGATCCTCTAACTGTATGCGCGCCCTCACAAAATAAAAAGTATCAGGAGAAGAAACTAAATGCTGATATGCTTAGTGTGATCCAGCCGAAGAACAGTCGTTTTCCCCCTTTAGTTTAAGCAATTCTTCATGGAGTTAAATAGCAGCCATCATACTCATGTAGTCATGTGAACATGCCACTAGCTACTACCTGAGCCTCTTTGATTCATGGGGTTCGAAAATGCGGGAATAGGATAACTGTAGGAATTAAGTGTCACGGTATATTGAATCCGGCGTGAATTCAAAATACAGAAAGAATTAATGGAAGTTATCTGGTCGCACCACAGAAAAAGGCAGGAATATTGTTGAAGGATGAGGTACTTGCCATAGTTGTCATAGACACAAAGGTTACAATGAGGCTGGACTCAAAGGAAGTTTTTCTTTGTCTTTGCATGCAATGTTAGTCCACAGGGAAAATTCCGTTTTCAGTACTACAAATCAAACAAGCTCTGTAGGAAAATGTCTTAGGAATAGAGCCGTCCGAAATTCCTATGGTTTTTTTTTGTATCAAATCGCCCCAGAAAACATGTACTGCTCAAACTTGACTTCTCCTTAACTTGCAATCTTAAATTAGAGGAGTTTGTGGCGCACGATGCCGAAGTGAGATCCTTGTCAATTGGCAAGAAGTCGAGCCGTGTGTTCATTACCGGTGGCAGTGACCGCAAGGTCAACCTGTGGGCCATCGGCAAGCAGACTCCTCTCCTGGTTTGTGCTCTATGGAGTTTTATAATGAAACTAGAATTCTCTTTGGCTGTTTTAGAATGTTTCCCATGTTGAATTTTTCAATGGGTTTCTATGGTTTACAGAGTTTGTCAGGTCACACAAGCTCGGTTGAGGCTGTAGAGTTTGATACAGCAGAGGTGCTTGTGCTTGCTGGCTCATCAAATGGCTCGATCAAGCTCTGGGACTTAGAAGAAGCTAAAGGTATGGTTGCTGCCTATACAATGCCGAAGAAGAAGGTTATGTATTGATTAGTTTTTTACCTTTTTTTTATTTGTTCATTATTGAACAGTTCTAGAGTACATTATACAATATCTCTATATGTTCAAATCCAAAATTTATACTCTGGTAGAAAGCGAATCACACTGTCTGAGTTGGGCCAGTTTGCTTTTCCGAGTTGCTGTATAAGAGTCTTGATTTATATAGTAATCTAGGCGCAGGAACCTTTGAAATCTTTGTTAAAATGTATTGTGTGATAATGTGAAATATGATCACACTAGTTTTTGTTTTTGGATTAATATCTCAGCTGAGCTAATGTTGTCGATAGCTGCTCAAAGCTTAGGCTCTTTGCTACGTTAGCAGACAGTAAACTTACTGTTAATACTGAGAACTGTGCTTTGCTGAAACTGGATGTCTGATTACTGTGTCTTGAACTGAAATGCAGTTGTGCGGTCTCTCACTGGGCATAGATCAAGTTGCAGTGCTGTTGAATTCCATCCATTCGGCGAATTTTTTGCATCTGGTTCTTCAGATACAGATCTCAAGATCTGGGATATAAAGAAAAAAGGATGCCTCCATACATATAAGGGTCACAGAGGAGCAATTAGATCAATCCGATTTACACCTGATGGACGATGGATTGTCACCGGTGGAGATGATAACATTGTGAAAGTGTGGGATCTGACAGCTGGAAAGCTCCTACATGATTTCAAGTTCCACAGTGGACAAATACGATGCATTGATTTTCATCCTCAAGAATTTTTACTTGCAACAGGTATGACTTATCCTTCCAAGTATTTGAAGGTTGAGCAGGGTTGAGCTTTCTGAGAGAACATATTTTGTTTTTGTAAAATAATTCATCACGATTATTATCTGGTATGATCTAAACAAAAGTTGACTGTATGAGGAATCCCATTTTATTGGTGTAATAGTTGGAAACATAAGCATCATTTTCTATAAGTAATATATGTGTTCTTGTTGGACTGACCTGTAGTAAGTGAAGTTGTAGGAAGCTGAAGTATATTCTCACTCAGTTTACTGTTATTTTCCAGGCTCAGCCGATCGAACTGTGAAGTTTTGGGATCTTGAAACTTTCGAATTGATAGGTTCTGCTGGACCCGAGGTACTTGCAATTGCTTTCCTTATATCATGTTAATTTTTATGCAAGTCTAACTTTGTCATTTGATAAACCATAAGCTCCACTCCTCAATTACAAAATTACTTTGTATGCAATATGCATGATAACGAAGTAGAGTACATGGCCACGGCGGCTCATGTTTCGGCATCTACTTTATTCTTTCAAATTTGCACCATAAGAATTCCTTGGAACAAATTTGAGGAAAAGAAATGGCAGTCTATTTGGAATACATGATGATGCCCTCTTTCACATTTCTTTATGGTTGATTCGTTATTTTGAGTTGTGCGCTTATATCTATTTTGAACTTGCTTAATTAATCTCTTGTGTTTTGTTTTTATTCCTGCATTAAAAACGTGCATGATGAGCACACACATTCCTGTTATGATATCATTTACTCTATGTGGATCTTCTATTCCAGGATACTGGTGTACGTTCTATGGTCTTTCACCCAGATGGGAAAACCCTCTTCTGTGGATTAGAGCAAAGCTTAAAGGTTGGTCTGATTTTCATGTGTTAATATTGATGTTATTCATGTGGCACTTGCTGACTGCATGGTCATTGTTAGGTATTCTCTTGGGAGCCAGTAAGATGCCATGATGCTGTTGACATGGGGTGGAACAATTTAGCTGATCTTAGTATTTATGAAGGAAAACTGTTGGGATGTTCATATCATGAACGCCGTGTTGGTGTTTGGGTTGCTGATATATCGGTGAGTGTCACTCTTTGCGTGCAGTATGTACTTTCTTGTATGTCCTAACTTTAATCTCTTGACCCAGCTCATTGCACCCTATGCTCTTGGTGTTTTGCCAAAAGCAAATTTCTTTGCTGAGCTTGTACATTCTATTGATGATAATACTGTCAAACCGAATGATAGCACTGTAAAGTCCATCCGTGCTGTAGCCGCAACACATCCAAAAAACTCATACAAAGTACAGGAATCAGGAACTGGTATGGCTTTAAACCATTAGTATATTTTTCACCCAAGCACTCCATAGTCAGTAGTGATATATATCTTCTTATTATAGCAGCTGAAAGCGGAATTCGGGCCTCACGTCTAACTCCAGCAAGTACAGATAAAATAAAGAAAGATAAGAGCAGCACCATTCCTCGAAGACTGATTCATCTGTCAAATCATCTACTCCAGTGCGACGTATGAAGCCAGCTGATAGTCCTTCCACCAATCCAAAAACAGCAGAGCGAACTTTCGGACAGCGAGACATGCCATTACTGTCTCCTGCTGGGATAGCTAATAATTTTTCAGCCACTAAAAAGTTTCACCCTATAGAGTTAGCGGATGTAAAAGATATTTACACTACAACACAGTCTGTTTCCGTGCCGGTTGCTGTACCCAGAGACATTTTAGAGGACAAAGCAGTAGGCAGAGTTAATAGAGGACTTGGAGACAGAGCTGCACTCCCAGATGATTTTCGCAGCCCAGTTCACTTAAGAAAACTTTTACCTAGTGGTGGTACTAGTGATTGTGTCAGCTCAGTAAGATCCATGCTCCCTGAGCCTGATGTTTGCTCAGAGGGTTTGTCTGGCTTAAAGTTCTCCTTTGGACTAACTCCATACGAGAAGAAACACGATTCTGGCAGTACAGATAAAGGAGATATTACACAAATAGCAGAAAAGATGGACAGAGTAGTGTCACTGGGGCATCTGGTGCAGTCAAATGATGATAAGTGTATAGCTCTTTTCTCCTTTGTCCTTCAGCATTGAAAAAAGAAACCCTGCAGTTTTGCTCATTTTGCTGATTAACATTACAATTATATTCACAGCAGCATTTGAATCACCATGCTCAACGACAGAAACCACCAGGGTCAAATATGTTAGAGGAGGTGCGTGTCTATGTTAACTGATGTTATCAAGGGTGCAGTCTTGCATCCACCCTCAAGCTTGAGTCTACTTGGCCTAAAGATAGTTTTCTAACGATATTAGTAACTCCTTTTGCAGTGGCTGTGCCCCTAGGAAAAACCAAGTCTCTTGTTGAGAGATTTGAAAAGAGAGAGAGCTCTAGCATTGATTGTTCACCTCCAACTGGCTCTTGCGGTGATCGCACAGTGAGAGCTGACAGCCCTCCTACTTTGGTATGTACTCATGGTTTCTTACTATAGTTAACTTCATTTTTTTTTGCGAATCTTCAGTATAATCATATGAATGAATTCTTAATGTTTAGGAACTCCTCACCTAGTTACAGTATTGATCCTCAACATACGAAGCTAAAAAAAAAAGATTCTACAAATCCCCACTTGAAAAATATGTTCACTTGCCGAGATTACTTAAACCATTCCTGCTATCCTGGATTATTTAGTTCTCAATGAATAATTTCATGCATACTTTATTTTTACATGTTATGATACTCCCTACGTCCACATTTACATGGCGGCCTATTTTTGCGTGCTCCAACTTTGACCATCAGTTTGACCAATAATACATGAGAAAATTCATAAAAATTGTACCATTGAAAACTTTTTTTGAATACGAATTCAACGGTATAATGTTACAACACATAACACGCACAGTTGGAAGACTGCAATTAACAGAATAATGGTCAAAGTTGCCATGTAGTTGTGGACGGAGGGAGTAATTTAATTCTCAATCCTTAGGGTCCTTACTAGTCACGATTTAATGTTTTCTGGATTTACAATATGGCGGTATGCTGTTGGAAGACTGCAGCAATGGTAATTTCAGAAATTATATACAGAATACAAGTCACATACTAATGCTCTATATTTATTATTTGTGTTTTCTAGGGTTTGTCATTGTTTTGGCTGTTCAACTTATTTGGTTTGCGGTGATTGCAATTGACAGGCAGAACCAAGTCAGACATATGAAAGAGACTTGTCAACAGTGGACGAGGTGATGACCCCAGTCGATTTGGTGCAGAACCACGATGAATTCCTAAATCTTCTGAAATCTCGGCTGACAAAGCTAGAGGTGATCCTTCTGTTCTTTACTTGCCGACCATGTTTCTTACTAGCTCAGGGAACTTACCACCAACAATGGGATGCATGATCTTGGGTATCTCCTTTAGTTTATTTGGTACTGCAACATGTAGGTGGCAGGCTATAACCTTTAGATTGCACCTTACTACCTGTGAACAAGTTTTTCAATATTCTTCTAAGAACTTTAGCTGATACCCTTGGGATTTGAGAAATCACTGGTATGTTATTCCTAGGACCAACGAAGATGAAAAATGGCTTGACGTATCAGTGCAGGTTACTCAGAAATCGAAATAGACACTTTGCGCTCCAGAGAAATTCACACCATTAGGCGAATTCCTTGTAGATGTGGGAAATTGGCTCTTTCTGCCGGCTCTTCAGTGCAATTAAAATCTTAACAGTAACATGTGCTTATATTTATTTATTTATTTTGATATATATCAATGATTCGGTGACATTTCGTAAACGTAGTCTGTTGTCCTTCGCTGCGAGGCCTGCTTATGGAATGTAAATGCTCGCCTAAACTTTAGTTGATCAGCCAAGAGACCAAAATCTGCTATTTGTGATAGATCATTATAGTATTAACATTTAATGTGTTCAGATGATGCGGCATGTCTTTAGCCAAAATGGTATCAAAGGAGCAATTGCGGCAGTGGCAAAGTTGCCTGATATTGCAGTAAGTTTTTCTTGAGATGTGTGATGGCTGTATATCATGTTCTTCAAATTATATGTTAGCTACTAATGGTTGAGTTTGTACAGGTTCAAGCTGATGTTGTTAGTACTCTCAAGGGAAAGCTTGGTCTTTTCAATCTAGATGTTTTCTCAAGCTTTCTGCCTGTTCTTGCCGGGTTACTGGACAGCAAAACTGAAAGGTAATATATTAGATTTATAATTTCATTGCATGCTGGCTCTTAGTGTACTGTGGTATCTAGGAAATAGCAACACAGATGCTGATGCATTCAAGTACTTTTGTATCTTCTTGCAAGTCTACAATTGAAACAGATGATCATTAAATGTTTATTCAGACCCATATAATTATCCTGCAAATCTGCAATATGTCATATGTGAACGAGTGAATCATGCACATATTGGCATCCTACAGTAATGATTAGTTTAGCGGTAACTATTATGTCTGATAGTTACTTTGTCTAAAATTTGCAGGCACGTTATCATTTCTTTGGAACTATTATTGGATCTTATAAAGATTTTTGGGCCTGTTATCCATTCAACATTGTCAGCCAGTTCTGCTGTTGGAGTAGATATTCAAGCCGAACAAAGGTATGCGCACTAACTTTACGCTGCGAAGGAACATGGGTGCTGTTCATCCGTGATGGTGCAAAGAGTTGCATGTGTGAACTTACATTTCGGCAAAACTGTTGTCCTAAAGCAAACGGTGTAGCTACTGCCGTCATCCGTAGCATATTACCCTAGCTGGGGCCTAGATGTGTTTTTTTCTTTCAAGAGCACGCAAATTGCGTGTCACAGCTTTATAGAAGGCAGGCCTAGATGTGTTTTAAAGATAAACATGTCAGTGACCAATTCCTCTGATGTCATGCAGATTGCAGCGTTGCACCCGGTGTTTTAACCATTTGCAAAAGATTTTGCAGGCTCTACAACCGTTGATGATGTAATCCTCTTCACCTTCCCTTCACCAGACACTGCCTTTCATGCATATTCTTCTACTCATTTGTGTAGCAGAACGATGCACCACTATCAGCAACAACCGTATCTGACGCTCCGCAATATCTTCTCTTGTTGTGTGGCGCAGGCGGGGTGGTCAATCGGCGCAACTTGCTCAAGAACTAAACATGTCCTTGCAAAACCTGGTGGTGTTCTGAAATTAGCCGCAAGTTCGTCCATAGGACAGAGCGATACTGTCAGAGTAGATACGATTCTTTTTTTTGGCACAAGATGGAGAAACCGCCACAGGCGGGTCTGTTGTCGCCGTAGCTCCTCAAGGGGGCTCTTGTACTTGTGTCCTAGATCCGGCATCTGTTGTTCCCTGTTGTACATGTGAGCTCGGCTGTTCATCAGTCTGTAATTAACCTCATTTTACTGCATGGACAGCCCCGGGACCGAGGGAGTTGAAATGAATGGAGTGAGTACGCCTGCTGGTTAGTTAGTTCTGTGTTTGGTCTTCACTTTCTGTGGTGTTTGTTCATTTCACCGTCAGCCTGGCTGCTAAGAAAACAACCTTCTGCAGTCTATGACCAGTTGGCTGTTATTTTTTCATTGAGTCCCTTCCATTACTGCCCTGTCTTGATGGCGATTTCCTGGTTTGGTTGTGACTTATCAGTCTGGCAAATACGCCACTAATGCTCTTTTTGCCTTTTTTTTTTTCACATTCTTTTCAAAACGTTTGGAAGCTCTACTTTTTCGAAGGATTTGTTAGCCATATCGAAAGCTCCGTTCAATTCTTGAACGTTATGTCAGGACAAATCTGTCTTCCACGCGAGAACCTTCATTTCCTAAACTTTTCGTCGTTGCCTAAAAAACAAATTTGAGTCCTCCTTGCCCAGCGGGTCCACCTGTCGGCCACGAGACCAGCACGAGCAAGATCACGGCAGTCAGATTTGCGCAGCAGGTGGGGGGCTTCCAACAAATCCACATTCCAAACCCACCGCGTCACGTCACGGTAAATAACACCGACTAAAAAGCGCGAGTCCAAAGCAGTTGGTCGCCTCGCCACCGCCGCGTTGGACTTCTCCCCCCCCCCCCCTTTCCCTCGCCTCGCCGGAGAACCCGCCGCAGCAACTACAGCACCACAGCCGCGCGCCGCCGCTTCTGGGAGAGGAGCTGTGGTAGGAAGGAGGCCATGGCGGGGAGATACGACCGCAACCCCTTCGAGGAGGACGACGTCAACCCCTTCGCGGTGAGCTGCCTAGTTCATTTTTAGCTGGCACGCGGTACACCGCACCCACCGCGCCCCAGTTCATCTAGTAGCTTGTTCCCTGGCCTGCTTGGATGTCGAATTAGTTTGGATCGCCGTTGGAGTTAGTGGTTGCTGGTTTCTGGCTGTGACGCCTCCTTCGTCCCCCTGCCGTGCTGGACGCATGGATGGATCTGGTCGAGTTGCTGGTGCTAGGGGTCTATGGATGGATGTGTTCATCTGCGGTGTTCTTTTCTGTTGGTTGATCTCGAGTAAAAGTGGTTGAAAGTCCTTGCCTCTTCTGTATTTTTGTGGGCTTTTCGAAGGGGAAATGATGGCACCTGGATTGGGATAAACTTTGAAATTATTGTCTAATTACAGTTATGCAATTTAGTACATCTGTAATACTTTGAAAGTAGGCGATTTGCTGTTCAAGTTATTTAACATCATACGGCAAAATGGAACACATATCACCTTTTCGGTCTAGATCGTTGATAACATAAGGAGATTGAAGGCTGTCTTAGTAGTTAGTGTAATAATTGGTACTCACAATTTGACGAGTGTGCATGTATCTGCGGTCTGCTGCTGCATGTGTTCCATTCAAGACAAGAAACATTTTATATTCTCCCAATTGTGCCAACTGTCATGGACAAGGATGCCTGAGTTGTGCATAAGCTTATAATTTGGTTGTGTCATGTTCTACAGGGAGGAAGCGTACCTCCGGCTTCTAATTCTCGGATGCCACCTCTTCCTCATGAACCTGCCGGATTCTATAATGACCGTGGTGCTACTGTGGACATCCCTCTTGATTCAACTAAGGTACATGTGCATCCATTGGCCTTGTCAATTTTGTACTTAGCAAGAGGTGCTTTACCCAATGAATTGAAAGACCATGCAGAATGCAATTGACCAGTGATGATGGCCACACTATTATTTGTTAGATACTACTGCTTTCGAAATTGATTACAGATTTTTTTTCCATTCCATGTCATTTATTGCTTATGCCGTGTATTCGTATCCTATATTCAAATATAGGACTTAAAGCAAAAGGAGAAAGAACTGCAGTCGAAGGAGGCTGAGCTTAACAAAAGGGAAAGAGTATGTGTCTATTGCTTGAAACTTGAAATTCTTGCTTTATGCTCACATCACACGATATCCGATATTTCATTTGAGTAATTGCTTTGTTCAAACCACGGCTTTATGATCCAAAAGTTGGTTTTAGTGCGTTCAATGGTCAAGTTTCGTTCTGCTACAAGTAAAATCTTAAGTTCTCCTGGATGTTATATAGTGAAGTTCCCTGATGTTTCAAATCATTGTGCTTGGACATCTAGCTATATATACCAAAACAGAAGTTTCTATGGCCTTTGCTTGTCCAGAGTTGTTGAAGTAGTGCCTCACAGATGAGATACCTTGTAGTCTGCACTGCTCTAAGCATTGAACGAATCATTGACAGTGCATCTTTAGTTCGAAATAATGATTAAGTGTGGGATCTCTATTCCGACAATTAGAGGCCTATGAGGTGATGATGATAGTGCTTGTAGAAACTTGCTATTGTTAGCAGAACATTTCATATAGCCATCTCTTCATTAAATTCAGACAATCAGACGATAAAATTCTCAACATGACTGTACAATATGCTGAATAAAAAGTTAGCAGAATTTTACTCAATCAGTAAAATATTGCCTCGACAATGTCTCACATTATGGAAACAGCCTAGATGTGCTCACAAGCATTTTCTCGTATTTCCGTCTTCAAATGTTCTACCTGATTTTATATTCTCCTGAAACCAGGAATTGAAAAGAAGGGAAGAAGCTGCAGCTAGAGGTATAGCTCGTTCTGTGAGTAGATGTGGTTAATTTTTCAATATTTCTAGCAATGATTGGAAAGAGGTGGCAGACAAGATATTGGCCCAACAAATTAACGAGGAGAATTGTCTGTAAACTTCTGGCATTCAACTTGAATTTAGACCTTGAATGATCTAGAAAAGCAATTTTAGATAATTTGTTTTTTGTGCTGTTGCTGTTACAGTCCAATTTTTCGTTACCCCTGCCTTTCAACCTCATACTACCTTCCTTTTTATTTGCAGCTGGCATTGTCATCGAAACTAAAAACTGGCCACCATTTATGCCCATCATTCATCATGACATTTCAAATGAGATACCAGTCCACCTACAAAGGATGCAGTATCTTGCATTTTGTTCACTGTTGGGTAAGTATTGGTTCTTGTTTTGACCCTGCACCCTCTTGTGGTAACACGCTGTCCAACTAATGAACTTACTTCCCCTGAATTAATATGACTTACCCCATTATCTCCTAGAGTGTGAATCTGACATTCCCTTCTGAGAAGTGATACGGGGACAACAGAATGATATTTCAAAACGACTTTGATTATAGCAAACATTTTGTATGTTGGCAGTTTGTGGGAAGAGAACTATTAACAAATTTTTAACCAGTGTGTTGTTCCCAAAACATAGTTCTTAGTAATGTAAACCTGATTACTGCCTACTCTTATTTGAGGTTGGGCTTGAAGCATTGAGCTTCCCACCTTTGTAACTAAATGTCCAACAAATGCTAATAATCATTTAGTGGTGATCTCAGCTGAATTAATAAAATTGAGAGAGGAGAGATAGACTCCATCAAGGTGCTAATTTGTGCAAACTTTGATGCCATTCAGGATTGACGTTATGTCTTTTTTGGAACATCATTGCAACTACAGCAGCATGGATTAAAGGGGAAGGTATGGCTGAGTAGCACCTTATTGTCTATGTCTTGTTGATGAACTGATATGCTTTGACACTTAAGGGCTGTTCCTTCTATAGGTGTTATCATCTGGTTGCTAGCCATTATCTACTTCATCTCTGGTGTCCCTGGGGCCTATGTGTTATGGTATCGGCCGCTTTATAATGCGATGAGGTTGTGCATATGCTTCTTTTTTGTTGCTTATATACATCGTGTATTATGTTTTGCACCTTATACCACTGAATGCATGTTACAGGACTGAAAGCGCTTTGAAATTTGGATGGTTTTTTCTGTTGTACTTGGTAATATCCTTACCATATAATATTACTCCTCTAGACATATATTGTTGATATTCCATTCATCGCTAATGAACTTCCCTTCCAGGTCCATATACTATTCTGCGTCTGGTCAGCTGTTTCTCCCCCATTTCCTTTCAAAGGAAAATCTTTTGCGTAAGTATTACATATATCACTAAAACTCCTTATGTTTGGGCCATGCATGAACAGTCTTAGCATATACTTGTGCATTTGATCAAAGGCACCACTACCAAAGCTGTTCTGGGCTGTTCTGTTACATTTCCATGATTATTAGGTAGTGGTCCGAATTGGTTAGGGTACCTGCACCAATCCTATTGCTGCTCTAAACTGTTTTATGTTAAGAACGTTAAATCACTTGTACTTAGATATCATCTCCTCTTATATACAGCTTGTTTCAATTATCTATAATTTAATTGCCCGTCTTGTTTCTGTTGTTACAGTGGGTTTTTGCCAGCAATTGATGTCATAAGCAACAATGTTATTGTGGGGGTAAGTATTCATGCCTTCAACTCGCATTGGTCTGATTCGAGTTAATTTTGCATGATTTTGGGAACATGTTCACAGAATGCCCTTCAAAGTGTCAGAGATATCAGGGTCTTATCCAGCAGAACTCAATATTTGCATTTTGTAACAGATCCGTAGCATCAGTTGTTAGGAGTTTCCGATGTTCTGCTTTTCTGGGTGCTTGATGAAGCATGTTTCACGAATCAGTCTGAGTTATGCAGTTTGCGAGTCTCGTACAGTTCACTAGCCACTTAACATTGTTATTCCACTTTCTTTTGGCAGATATTTTACTTCGTTGGATTTGGACTGTTCTGCCTTGAATCACTGCTCAGCGTTGTTGTTATCCAGGTGCATTTATAACCTTTTGTTGTGCGTTCTGTTTCCTTCCCCAAGAGAGATTTTCATTCTGAACTTGGTTATATGAAATGCAGCAAGTGTACATGTACTTCCGTGGAAGTGGAAAAGCTGCACAGATGAGACAAGAGGCAGCACGCGGTGCCATGCGATCAGCCTTTTGAGAGAGCGGACTTGATGAATGGAAGAGAACAGGCTGATGGTGTCTTGTACATCCCTATACATATCGCTGCGTCGCCGAGAATACTTGTAGCTAAGGATCGTATGGCCTCTTGTAATATATTACCAGTTCTTATTCTTTACCTAGGTCCAGATGTGCTTATAGGTAGCTTAATCTTTTGAGAATAGACCTGCCTACCTGTTCTTTTCTTTGTGAGGGAACTTGTCTACATCCAACTTCCAAGATCACAATTCTGACGAGCTTGATTGTTCTTTCATGCAATATAAATATTGTTAATATATGTGAAATCACTGCTTGATCGTGTTAATACTAGTTTATGTCCCATGCAAAGCTGAAGAACCTTATTACATTACACAATATATTATCTAGTCCACTGAAGCCCAGAAAGCTGAAAGACTAACATGAAATTGAGAATGAAAGAACTAATGTACCATTTAAAATAAATGGAAGAACTAGCGCTTAAAACAAATGAAACAGGAGAAAACATAATCTAAAGCTGGGTTTCATACTTTTGGCGCCTCTATTTGCCGCTCATGGCAGGTTGTGCTTGCTGCACCTTGGCCCCGAGTCCGCACTTCCTGGTGAGCATGCTCCACGACCTCCTGGGCTTTCCGAGCCGGCGGATCTCCTGCTTCATGCTCATGCACTCCTTCTCCAGCTCCGACACCCTCACCTTCACGTCGGTGATGCCCTCGCTCCCCTTGCCATCGGGGGTGACGACGATGGCTTCGTCCTGGCCGCTCTCCGCCACATTGCTGCCCTTGGGGACGATGGCGCCGGCGTTGTTGCCCGGGTGGTGCGGGTGCGCGCCGTCGTTGTCGGACACAAAGAACCACCCTGCGATGGAGGTGCGGAGGCGGAGCTGCTCGAAGAAGAGCACCTGCACCACCACCCGGAGCGGCAGGCGCTCGTTCTGTGCCGCGTGCGTGCACGCCTCCAGCGACAGCTTCTGGCAGTTCAGCAGCCGGCACAGCTGCTCCCGCTCCGACTCTGACAGCCACGGGTGCGACTGCACACAAGTGAAGTGTTAATTTCATTGCATAAGAGAGAGTGAAATGTTAATGCAGCGAGCAAATTGATCGTGTCTGTCAGGGTGTCACCTTGAGGTATATGTCCATGGCGCGGTAGATGCCGTCGTCGATGGGCCGTGCGTAGTCGGGCACGACGGCAGCGAGCGCCTGGAACTTGGGCAGCTTGAGGTTGGCGTCCGGCGCCACCTCCGCGAGGTATCCGTCCATGAGCTTGGCCACCATGGCGACCGGGGACACGGCGGGCGGCGTGCCCGCGGCCTGCATGGGCGCCCCCAACTGGCTTCCCTGATCCTCCGCCACCAGAGCAGCCGGCGACGTGAACCCGGTGCCCAGTCCCCCGTCCGTGGACGACATGAAGTAGTCCAGTATCCTCTGCACGCAGTCGATGTCGTACAGTGTCTCCACGGTGTAGCCGAGGTTGGGCACGAGCAGGTCCTCCAGGCACGCATCCTCCAGCTGCGCCCCGATGCGCCGCTCCAGGTTCTCCCGGCATAGCGGGCTGGCGTGCAGGAGCATGGCGGTGCGGAGCAGGCCGAGCAGGAACCTGGTGGACGCCACGCCCTTCTTCGCCGGCAGCAGCGCCACGATCTCCTCTAGGAAGTACCTCTGGTCGCCCTCCGAGACTCCGCCGCTGGAAGCGCGAGGGGTGACGCTGCGGCTTCCGGCGTTGCTGGTGGCGTTGCTGAAGCTGGCGTTGCGCTTGAGGCCCGGGAGGAGCCGGCCCGCGTAGAACATGATGGCGCCCGCGATGCTCTCGGCACGCATGCTCTTGGCCTCCATCGCCTGGACCAGCCGCTTGAACATTGGCAGGCTCAGGAACGACACGTCCTCGTACCACCAGTCCATGGCAGCGGACGCCCCGCGCGGCGTGTCCCCCGTACCGATGCCGTTCCAGAGCGCGTCCCTGTCGAGGCTGGCGTTCTTGTGCGGCGCGGCGCCGTAGGCGGCGGCATCGGAGGCGCAGGCCTTGGAGGCGAGCGCGGTGATGCAGCGGGAGACGATGTGGAGGTCCTCGGCGGCGGGGAGGACGTCCTCGCAGGTCTCCAGCGCCTTGATGGAGTCCTTCCAGTTGGCCAGCACGTCGGCGAGGAACGACTCCGCCTGCGTGATCAGGTTGCCCTCCGCGTAGTCGTCCGTCATGCCCAGGTACTCGGCGGCGCACCGGAGGCTCACCACGTTCTGCGCGTTGAGCTCGATCTTGACGTCGTAGCAGAAGCGAGCCGCCAGCTCGAACGCCTTGGCGCCTCCCGGGATGTCGTCCAGCTGCAGCGTGCACATACCGTCGTCGTCCGACGCTGGATGGTACTCGCTGATCAGACGCTGCAGCACGCCGCTCCGGCTCAGCAGCGGGAACTGCAGAGCATGCTCACAGCAGACATCAGCTCGGAAGTTTAGTTGATGGAATACGATGATGTAACGGTTATTTAGAGGCTGCTAACCTTGTGGAGATAAAAGGACATCTCTCCTACTTCGACGACAACATCGCTGTCAAGCTCGGTCATGGATCTCCTGGGGAAAGGTTCAGATGGTACGTGTAAAAACATCGGAAATAATACTATCAAATCTGCACGCGCGTGCTCTTCTGTTTAAATGATCTGAACTTTCTTCAGTAAGCAACATGCACTGTCCATATGCTGAATTTGAGCCTACGAGATGTGTTTCTATCACTGCCGCCCACTGTCTTCTGGGTAACAAGACCGGAAAAAAAATATAGAAAAACACATGGATCTAACAAATAATGCAATTGTAAAACAAGAAAGACACATGAAAATCGTGGAAATTGTCGTTTGGACAGAACAGATGAAAAAAAATGACTCGAGCTTATAGGAATGAGTGGGAAAAGGTGGTTGATTAATTCTAGTGAGGGGAGTTGGAGGTTAATCCTCGGGAATTTGGCTTCATCATTCATATGATCGTAAATAACAATTCCCCTAGGATATATTTTTTAAGAATTGCGATCAGAACTAGGTCTTAATTTAAAATACACAAGTGTAGGCTAGAACATCTGTTTAAAAATTCAGGCAAATGAATATGTTTGGTGAATGGTGACGTAAAACAGACAAGTGAAATTCGATTCAATTGTTCCTAGACAAAGATCCAAACGTACTCATGGAGTCAAATATGAATCGACACAATGAAAAAGGAAAGTAAGAATGGAGATAACAAACCATGTGAGGCCTTCGCTGACGAATATATCCGGCTTGGAACCCAGCTTCATGGTCACCATCGTCTTCTCCCACAATAATTCTGCCACCTAGCCAGCGGATCTACCCGTCCCGCAGACTGAACCACAATGTTTACTGGATCTGAACCCTGCTGAGTGAGAGGGCCTCTGTTTACTCTATCTAAAGAAAACTTTTTGGAGGAAACGGAAGCCGAGGGAAGGAGGCGAGCAGGGATTTATCAGCAGAGGAGATGTGGCGGTTGCGCATGCGGGAGTTCGTAGCTGATGTGGCGCGCGCGCAGGCAAATGTGCAGCATGCATGGACGAAACAGTTCAAGGGTTGGCCCTGGTCCGAAGGGGAGAGGCGTCAGCGGGGCCTAGCGCTTCCTCTTCATCACTTGGCACTTGGCAGTTTGCATGAAGCATTTTTCTAGCGAGTGAGGTGTTTTGGCATCCTGTGCTCTCGGTTTTTTGAAAATATTCGAAAATGTTATTTTTAATATAAAAACCCATGACAAATGTTATATATATAAGAGAGCTTTTCTAGATAATTACTTTTACTGTAGGCTTACTCAAAGATCACAAAATCGTGGTCTAAAACGCCAAAATATAACTCATTTTTCCTTTCAATATTTGTCTTTTTTGTGCAGCCACATATGAAAAAATATTTCGTTCAAATTTGGTCTTATATAAACTATGATTTTATTCAGAATTTTTGGCGACCTAAAAATTAATTTTTTTAACTTTCAAAAAGGAGGATCACACTCGGGGGCTACAGATGATTATAGCTAGGCTTTGTAGCTCGTACATACTGTCGCTAGGTCTTTTAGAATTTGCGTATTTAAGGCCACCTGTCAGTTACCGTGGTATATCACGTGATCACACCCTCTATGCAAGATAGGCGATGCGACAACTTTTCGACCCTCTATGTGAAACAATACGAAGAGACGGTCGGGCCATTGGCATGTATCTTGCCATGTTGTTTTCCTAGCCTAGACCTGACAACCCAGTATCCAATTTTCACACTTATGCATGGAGATGCAATGACACTTGTTGGCCGCAATCGCAACTCAGATGTATGATATTGGACTACACACGGGGCGGATCCAAACATATTTTGGTCCTGAGGCAAATTAAAATAAATATATTTATACTAAACTTCTATATTTATTTGTGACGTAATTTGGTCATATTATAATCTTGAGAGGCAATTTGCTACTCATGGTGGTAGCTACACACCATGCCATTATACGCCGATATAAGCTGTATATACCTGTTTTAGCTTGATATTCTGGTAGAGAACGGATTTTTGGTGTACAAAACTGGTTTCGGAATTTCAAAAAAAATATTTTTGGTTGACTTTTTTTAGAGTTGACTTTTTTGGTAGTCAACTCTAAAAAAAGTCAACAAAAAATATTTTTTTTGAAATTCCGAAACCAGTTTTGTACACCAAAAATCCGTTCTCTACCAGAATATCAAGCTAAAACAGGTATATACGGCTTATATCGGCGTATAATGGCATGGTGTGTAGCTACCACCATGTGTAGCGGATATTTTTCCTTATAATCTTAAAGAGTATACTTTTATGTTTATTAGTTTCACATTTAACCACATTTGAATGTTGCTAATATTAATTAAAGCCTTCTTTATTATATAATTGCATGTTTATCAATAAAAATTATGCTTTGAGAAATTTAAACCAGATGTCGTAAAAAAATCTCCTTGATTTTTATAATAGCATATCTATATAATGTATATGTATATATTTGTGTCTATTTATATGCGGGTGTGCGGTCAAGTCTATTTTAATATACTTATTATCATGGTAGAGATCTCTAAAACATACACTCTAATATATAAATAAACAAATATATTAATAGTGGTTTCTCGTGTATGATTAAGTAAGTATATGAAATGGCATTTCGTCCCCTAAAGTATGGTTTGGTGTTTAATGACAACATGATGGTATCTAATCCTTTGCTTGATCAATATAGATTATTTCGATGACTTCTAAAGCAAATGGAAAGGAGCTCTCCTTGAAGTGGAATCAAGAAGATAAGCGGGAAGACGGCTTTTAGTTTCGGTTTATAGCTAGGTCCAGTACAATCAAGAGGGGATGCACAAGGGAGGAACTAGGTGGAATCTAATCTTTCTCATACACATTTTCTCTCTTTGATCTATTTTATTTAAAGGCTCTGAAGAATGTTTTCTGTCCTTTTCTGATGAATATCTGGGAAGGTCGGACGTGCTGGCTGGTCTGTCCCGGCCTGTGTCCGGCCCCCAGACATGGCCGGCTCGCCCCGGCCATGTTCCATTTTTGCTCTGGAATGCTCAATGGCATTGGGGTGATGCCCCGGCCATAATGAATTTCATAGCCAGGACAAGTCCGGGCCTGTCCGGCCCTCCCCCTGGTTCTTCTGCGCATGTGTGTTGACCTGGCCGGCCATGTCCGGCTCCCTAGCCCAGACAGCCTGGGCTCCCAGGAAACACTCCAATGAGCAGATCTTCTACCTACCTATAAAAGGGCATCTTCTTCCTCCCTTGGAAGGGGTGGATTCAAGCTTCTCTCTCCACCATTTTCGACCACCTTACAACTCCGAGATCTCTCTCCCTCTCCACCCAAACTCCGTGAATCTATGGGGATTAGAAGAAAAGACCTGGATCTAAATCCGCACCAAACCGATTTGATTCCACCGACCTAATCCCTTGTGGATCTTGTTACTCTTGGGTTCATTGGAACCCTAAACGGCAGTTGTGATCTTTGTGGCTTTGGGAGCCACGGGGATTTGTTGGGAGCCTCCAATTCAGTTATGGAGTGTGCCTGAACCTTGTTTGTAAGGGTTTCGTTGTCGAACTCAAGGGCAATATATAGTGGCTCGTGGCACCCCACATTGGTGGGGCACGAAGGAGATTACGGTGTGTCATTGACGGCTATTTGGGGATCACTTGTGACTCTGCACCGCTCCAATGGAGATTAGCTTCCATTGGGAAGTGAATTTCGGGATAAATCTCCGTGTCATTATGTGGTTATCTCTTAATTAACCTTTCTTTACTTACTTGTTGCTATCTTATATTGTTTAGTATTTGTTTCTAGCTTGTATATTGCTCATCATATAGATTGTTCACCTAGTTGCATAATCTAGAGGAGAGTAAATTGGTAGAACACGTGTACATATGAACCCTCTTATTTTGAATGTGCATAGGTGATACAAAACATGTCCAAAAAACTCGAAACAAAATGTGCATGTATGCGTGATGCAAAACATGTGCCCTGCGCATGAATTTCGTGAAGAAATTACTATTTACATTGCATCCGTAAAAAAGAGAAAAATTTCAGTGCTATAAAACAGTATATATGTGATGTATTTTTTGTCTTTTTTACATAAGCCAAGTAAAAAATCGTTTATCCCGAAACTTTCTACTCACACATGGAACATGCAGATATACACGCGAACTATTTTAAGAATTTTTTAACATTTAGAAAATGCATTTCCCAACCGGGTTCATATGTACCCTTGTTCAACGTAGTATTTTCTAATCTAGAGAATTTATATTTCTGCAAAGCCTAAACTTGAAAAGAAAAGTAAAATTTGTAGTTGCCTATTCACCCTCACCCCCCTAGACAATCTACTCGATCCTTTCTGTATATTTATATGAAGTAATATAAATTTAAGCATCCATAAATATGTCTTTCAAGTTTGGTTTGCTACGAGTTGGAAAATATACACTACAAGGAAACACCTAATAATTGCCTTGTAATCACCGGCAGGTGACAACAAATCCACGCCGGTGATCTGCCGGGACCAAATCTAAGAGCTAATCACCGGCGTGCGGAACTGTCCCCGCCAGTGCTACTTCTGAATCATTGGCGTGCCGTTCTAAGAACCACGTCGGTGATATGTGGGCCCAATAATCCTGCCATGGTGAAACATAGTATTGGCGTGTAATGCAAAAGGCACGCCAGTAATTGCGAGTTTAGTTACTAGCGTGGGATCTAGATGACATGTCGGTGATAGTCTGGCCCCGGGTCGCCATGCGAGCCCCGTTTAATCACTGTCATGGGACGTGCTGGCACGCCGGTAAATAATTACTAGACGTGATGCTTAAACTTGTCGACATCAAGGCTAAAACAAAAACCACCGATAGATGCCTCAATATGATTTTAGAGTATGTTCACGAGTTTTTACCCAAAGGGAACATATTGCCTAATAATGTAGAAGAGGCTAAGAAAGTCGTGTGCCCTCTTAATTTTCCGCACACTAGATACCACACGTGCAGCTGGTAAAGGAGGATCTAGACACATTATGGGATAAGAAAGGTGTCAGTACGTACATGGACGCCTACAAAAAGAATCTTTCGATATGATGGCCGTGTTGGTGACCATTGTGCAAGATTTTCTCGGTTTAGGATATGTCTTTTGCGAGGTGTGCCTGCACATACACTACGCATGTGTCAAGTGTATGGACGAGACAACCTTCCCGCCAGCTATCAAAATTGGGGTCATGTAAAACTGTGTACCAGGGGCATCGAAGGTGGCTTGACCTGAATGACGAGTGGAGAAAAAAAAACAGATTTGTTTGACAATAAAATTGAGACCTGAGGACCGCCACGCTAGAGGAAAGTAACTGCGATTCTTGATACGCTGAACAATTTGGGAGGAGTGCCCTTTACCGGGAAAGAAGCGAAAAGCCCTGGAGCCTCTTTGCCTCACCCTCTCGATTCCAAAATCGCAAAAAAAAAAATCACTCTTAAAAAATTCACCGCAATTTTTTTTCCTAAATAACCACCACCCCGCCGCCCCCTCCTTCTCCCCTCTCTCTCTCTCTCCCTCTCCCTCACCCTTTCGAGATTCCAAAACCGCATTGCGCCACCCTGATGCATGTAAAATGCATACATAAACTTTGCATTATTTCTACTTATATTCCAGTCATATTTGCATCATATAAGGGTTATATCACTGTTTTGTAATGATTTTGGGAATATTTAATATGTTTCCTATTTTTTATGGAATTAACCCTGCGTAGGCAGAAAACCCTATTTCTTTCCTTTAATGTTTCAGGGACCCAAACGACGTCCAAATGAACTGCAAATTTACGAGCGTCAATATTTGGAAGGAAGAAGACTTGTGGGCAAAGGAAGCGAACAAACGGAGCCACGAGGGCCAAAAGGGGTGGGCCCACGCGGCCCCTGTACCTGGCCGCGTGGGACCCCTCCAAATGGGCCTCGGAGCCCCGCTGCCGTCGATCTTTCCTCCACCGACTCCGTTTTCACCTAAAAACGCCTATAAAAATTATCCCCCGACGTTCTCTGGAAGGAGCGCCGCAGAAACACAGAAACACCGAAATAGAGACCTGGAGCTGCAGATTGGAGGGGGAAAACTCCGGCGGGGCGCTGCCGGCGTGGTCTCCATCTTCTCCAACGACTTCTCCACCGTCTCCATGATGAAGAGGGAGTAGTCCACCTCTGGACTATGGGTTTGTGGAAGTAACTTATGTATCTCTCTCTCTCGAGCTTCACTAATTAGTACCGTATGAGCTGCTGAACATGATTACGGTCATCTATGTAATACCTTTATGGTGGATCTTTTTATGAGTTAATATATGTTTGAGATTGCAATGGTTTTGTTTCAGTTATGAAAGTAGATGCATATTATGTACACCGTTCTTATTTACTTGTTATGATCAAGCATGTTTATGAGAGCGTGTGAGGGGGAACGTGTGCATTAGTTGGAGTAATGGGGGTGGCTAGTGCAGTGAACGTGAGAGAAAGTTCTGCGATCCACTTGGGTGTTTTACCTTACTTTGTTGCCTCACTAGGGATAAAAAGAAATACCATGCTACCGGAGATGTGGGTGTGACCATTGCCACTACTCCATGACTAGATCTAGCATGTTCTTATTTTAACTTCATGTCATGATACTTATTGCTATACTCTGAGTTATCTTAATTACCGAGGTGTTATGATTTAGTTCGTATCTTGGTGGAGTATAAGAGAGACTAATAACCAAAAGGTCTCTATGTTAGGACGTGATGCCCATATAATCATAACTTGTCATTAAACTGTTGTGTTGCAATCTCATATGTCAACTCTAGTGTTCCATTGTCTACCACGTTATTAAAGAGAGAGTGCATTTGTGAACCCATGAACCCCGGTCCATTTTTAATCATAAGAAACACCTTTCCAACAACTTTTACCACTTTACCATTTTCTGCCATTATTAAATCCGAAAATACAAAAACACTTTTACATCTTGCATTCATCATAAAAAAGCCAAAAATATCATTTATCATTGCTACCACCATCCTTGCATATTTATTTACCACCATTGCATATTTATTTCTTGTTTGCATTGCATATTATCTTGATATCATTCTAACACCCTGTGCTTGACAACCACTAGGTGAGGTTGAGGACCAAAACATTTACTTTGTTTTGTAGGTAACCAAAAGAAGGATAGGAAGATAAATCTTCACTACTGATTCCCCGAGAGTTCGATATTAAACCCTCGAGTCACCCTCGTGGGGAAAACACGTATTCCACTTAGTACACACTCTGCACTTGGAGTCTCAACCTAACCCATTTACTTTTCACGCAGGTAACCACGCGAAGGGCTAGCAAGCGTTTTCTGGCACCGTTGTGGGTAACTACGTGAAGGGCCATCAAGACTGTTTTCTGGCGCCGTTGCCGGGGAATCATTGCTGAAAGGTTTATCCAAGGATATCTCACCAAGTCAACTTCATCACCAACTTGTGCTAACACTTAAGCTTGGGGAGGTTGCACCTACATGAGCATCATCTTATCCATCTTTACCTTCAAAGCAATTTATCTTGTTTTGTCATTGTCTTGCATTTGTTATTTCGGTTTGCATATTTATTTTCAGTTTTGCATAAAAAATTAAAAAACACATAAAAACTTGCAATCATGGTTCTGGGAAACCACAAGCACCACCTGTGGTTGGAATGAATAGTATTAATATTGCTGAAAATGTTCCTCTTACTTTGGAGGAAACTCTTAATGAATTATTGAACTATCCTGAATATTTGTTGCCATTTATGTCTCAACTTGCTGGATTAAAAGAAAAAGTTAACAAAACTGAACATGATGAATTTCTTATGTTGATTGAGTTAGAAAAGAAAGTTGAATAAGTTAAAATGCTTAGTGAAGTAAAGGAACCATTGCTTGACTTAGAGAATTGTAGCTTGCATGAATTAATATCCATCTTACAAAAATTTGCAAGTGATCCTTCTATTAATGTTAACCAAGCTGGTTTTGGTTTTATATTGCTAATCATGTCTTGAAAGAAAAGATTGCTAGGTACAACCAAGAGGCTATGATACCACCTAAGCTTGGGGATGTATGGATTCCCAAAAGCACTGCTATCTTGATCTAGGATCTAGTGTCTCTGTTTTATCTAAAGAACTATATGAAGTACTTGAATTGAAAAATCTTGAAAAATGCTCTATTGAACTTGCACTTGCTGATGATTCCATTAAACATGCTTTAGGAAAAGTAAGTGATGTTTGGTAGAGTTACATATGACATTTGTGCCTGTTGATTTTCTAATCATGGATATGGGGAATAAAACCTCTAGTCCAATTATTCTTGGAAGACCTTTTCTTCGTACTACAGGTGCTATCATTGATTCAAAAGAAGGGAATGTGAAGTTTCAGTTTCCACACAAGAAATGTATGGAACACTTCCCAAGGAAGAGGGACACATCAAAGTTCAAGCTCCCTCATGAGCTTCGTCCACAATAAACATCAAGTAAGAAGCCTAGCTATATGGCTATAAAGAAAGCGCTTTACGGGAGGCAACCCGGTTGTTTTTATTTGTGATTTTCTTTGTGTCCTCTTGCTGTAACAAGAGACTTAGTGTTTAGTTTAGTTTCTGGAATTTTTAATAAAGTGCCAAGTTTTACTCATTTTGGTATGAAAAGTTGCTTATAGCGTTCGGAGATATTATTCCTGCACGAATCTGTGCACGGTATGATTTTTAATTCTTATTCTGTAACTCCGAATGAGCTCATATTTAAACTGTAGTAGCAACTTTTCATCCTCTGTATGCATGAATTTTTCGGAATTTTCCGACAAAGTTAAGTAGGGTAGAAAAATACGTTTAGCTGCTGCTGTTTTTCTGGACAGATTCTGTCCCATTTTGTTTGATGCATGCTTAGAACTTTTAACATGAATCTTTTTGATCCAATTGAGTTTATGAGTAGGCATACAACATTATACATTTCTGGACATTCATATGAATTTTTGTCTAAGGATTATATGCAGCAAGAAATCTATTTGTTTATCACTACTAATGTGCCCCACAGAAAAAGAAATGGGAGAAACGGTGTTTTGAAGTTTTTTCACAGGGATTAGAGGAGATGCACCAAGAGCTATCCAAGGATGGTGAAGACCATAAGCTTGGGGATGTGAAGACAACCCCACTGGACCTACACACTCTCGGTTTGCACACGTCTAACTTCTGTTTTTCGATCGAAACACTTTATCGCATAAACTTGGAGCGTCTTTTTGTTTGTTTAGGTTAGATTTTTATTTTGTGAGACCACCACACTATCATTTATATATGAGAGAGCTACTGGAAATTTGGGTTGAATTATGTTGGATGCTATTATAAGATTGGGAAAAGGGATGTTAAGTTAATTTTAAAAGATACATATAATTGCATGATTCATGAGCTTGTTAATGAGTAATAATTTGCAAATATTTTATCAAGAGCTATCTTTTATTCATGTTTTGATGCTAAATGTTATTCTACCTTGTTTTAACATGGATTAGTTAGTTCTATGGACACTCATGCATGCATTTAGATGGTCAACTTTCTCCCTCTTGCTAGCCCAAAAATTCCAACAAGCAAAAACTTGTTTCCAACACCTTCAACCAAAGTTTTTCCAGTGAGTCCACCATATCTACCTATTAGCTTTATGCTATTCCGAGTATGTTTATCATGATATTTGTGTTATCTATACCTCTGAATGAAAATGCTTATGTTGTTAATTGTTGTGGGAAAAGTTGGTTATATAGCTCTCGCGAACTTGATGCACACTTTACTTTCATTGCATAAATAAATATGACCCATTGTGATTAAAATTATGAAGTTGTGGACTTGACAAATGTCTTTGGTTGAGAGTTAGCTCATATGTGCTGTCACATGGCAAGCTTTCAACATTGCACATCATCTCATTTAGTTGATATCATGTACTTTTGTTTATGGATGCTTACCATGGGTGAAATAAATGGGAAATGAAGTGAGTTTAAATGAGTTTGTATAAATGGTTAGAGAGACGCCTGGGCCGCTAATCTAAGCCATGCATCATTCATGGTGGAAATTTACTTACATGCTATGGTGAACCTTCTGTGATACACCTTACAATAAAAAGCTATCCAATGGTAAATAAAAAGGGTGTTGAGATTGTTCATTATGTTTGTTTGTCTTGTCATTTTGATATGGGCTTGTTCCATATCCTGGGACAAGAGGTACCCCAGTTGACGCTCTTAATGATACTATTATTACTTACAATGATATTTAACTTGAACTTGCTTTGTTTTCCAAGTTGAGTAACACATGGAGTAGGTACTTGTATTCAAGGGGCATGAGACTTTCAACCTGTACTTTGTCAAGCACACTACTCTATTGCTTTCACTTTAAACTTAATCATTCAAGATGCTATGATAGGGGAATGAGAGCTTGACACCAAGGATTACCATATTACAATCATTGACTTAAGTAGAGAAGTTCAGAAGTTAGATGAAATTTATTCATGCTTTACCTCTACTCATATATATATCTTTCCAAAGTGTCCACCTTTTATATTCAGATTTTCACCAATACTCTATGACCATTGTAGGATGTTCTTACTTATTATTATGCATACATGTGGTCCATAGTACTTTTTCTTATGTTACACTTTGTGAATTATCATTGAACATCCTTGCATTGAATACTTGATATCACTTCATAAACTATCTTGCATATTGCTACTCCTTTTAAGAATGAATCATTTTACTCTATGTAGCAATAGTAATCATCTTTGATATCCATTGATAGTATTAAATTGCAAAGTCCATGTTAGTTTTATCACCTTCATACTCGAGGACGAGTATAGGTTAAGCTTGGGGATGTTGATGCATGTAAAATGCATACATGAACTTTGCATTATTTTACTTATATTCCAGTCATATTTGCATCATATAAGGGTTATATCACTGTTTTATAATGATTTTGGGAATATTTGATATGTTTCCTATTTTTATGGAATTAACCCTGCGCAGGCAGAAAACCCTATTTCTTTTTTAATGTTTCAGGGACCCAAACGACGTCCAAATGACCTGCAAATTTACGAGCGTCAATATTTGGAAGGAAGAAGTGGGCGAAGGAAGCGAACAAACGGAGCCCGAGGGCCAAAAGGGTGGGCCCACGCGGCCCCTGTACCTGGCCGCGTGGGACCCCCCATTGGGCCTCGAGCTCCGTTGCCGTCGATCTTTCCTCCACCGACTCCGTTTTGACCTAAAAACGCCTATAAAAATATCCCCCGACGTTCTCTGGAAGGAGCGCCGCAGAAACACAGAAACACCGAAACAGAGACCTGGAGCTGCAGATTGGAGGGGGAAAACTCCGGCGGGGCGCTGCCGGCGTGGTCTCCATCTTCTCCAACGACTTCTCCACCGTCTCCATGATGAAGAGGGAGTAGTCCACCTCTGGACTATGGGTTTGTGGAAGTAACTTATGTATCTCTCTCTCTCGAGCTTCACTAATTAGTACCGTATGAGCTGCTGAACATGATTACGGTCATCTATGTAATACCTTTGTGGTGGATCTTTTTATGAGTTAATATATGTTTGAGATTGCAATGGTTTTGTTTCAGTTATGAAAGTAGATGCATATTATGTACCCCGTTCTTATTTACTTGTTATGATCAAGCATGTTTATGAGAGCGTGTGAGGGGGAACGTGTGCATTAGTTGGAGTAACGGGGGGTGGCTAGTGCAGTGAACGTGAGAGAAAGTTCTGCGATCCACTTGGGTGTTTTACCTTACTTTGTTGCCTCACTAGGGATAAAAAGAAATACCATGCTACCGGAGATGTGGGTGTGACCATTGCCACTACTCCATGACTAGATCTAGCATGTTCTTATTTTAACTTCATGTCATGATACTTATTGCTATACTCTGAGTTATCTTAATTACTGAGGTGTTATGATTTAGTTCGCATCTTGGTGGAGTATAAGAGAGACTAATAACCAAAAGGTCTCTATGTTAGGACGTGATGCCCATATAATTATAACTTGTCATTAAACTGTTGTGTTGCAATCTCATATGTCAACTCTAGTGTTCCATTGTCTACCACTTTATTAAAGAGAGAGTGCATTTGTGAAACCATGAACCCCGGTCCATTTTTAATCATAAGAAACACCTTTCCAACACTTTTACCACTTTTCCATTTTCTGCCATTTAAATCCGAAAATACAAAAACACTTTTACATCTTGCATTCATCATAAAAACCCAAAAATATCATTTATCATTGCTACCACCATCCTTGCATATTTATTTACCACCATTGCATATTTATTTCTTGTTTGCATTGCATATTATCTTGATATCATTCTCACCCTTGTGCTTGACAACCACTAGGTGAGGTTGAGGACCAAAACATTTACTTTGTTTTGTAGGTAACCAAAAGAAGGATAGGAAAGATAAATCTTCACTACTGATTCCCCGAGAGTTCGATATTAAACCCTCGAGTCACCCTCGTGGGGAAAACACGTCTTCCACTTACTACACACTCTGCACTTGGAGTCTCAACCTAACCCATTTACTTTTACGCAGGTAACCACGCGAAAGGCTAGCAAGCGTTTTCTGGCACCGTTGTGGGGTAACTACGTGAAGGGCCATCACACCCCCACCGCATCGTCGCCGCCTCCCTCTCACTCCCCGCCGCCCTCACCGCATCGCTGTCCGCCTGCCTCCGTCGACCTCGCCCCGTCCCCGCCCACGTCGTCCGCATCGCTGTCCCCGCCTCCGTCGACCTCGCGCTATCCCCGCCCGCGTCGACCTCGCTCCGTCCCGCCCGCATCGACGCGGCCCACCTTGCCCCGTGAGTGTAGTTTTAGTTTTTTAGTGTAGTTTTAGTGTAGTTTCAATGTAGTTTTTTAGTGTAGATTTAGTGTAGTTTTAGTGTAGTTTTTTAGTGTAGATTTAGTTGTTTTAGATTGTCATGTTTATATTTAGGTGATTTCTAGTTGTTTTAGATTTTTAGGAGATCTATTAGTTGTGTTAGATTGTTAGATTTCTATTTAGATTGTTAGATTTAGTTGTTAGATTGTTATAATTGTTTATATTTAGATTGTTAGATTGAGTTCTATTTAGATTGTTAGATTTAGTTGTAATTTTTATAGTTCTATTTAGATTGTTAGATATAGTTGTTTTAGATTGTCACATTTATATTTAGATGATTTCTAGTTGTTTTAGATTTTGATGACATGTATTAGTTCTATTTAGATTGTTAGATTTCTAAATGTCACATTTGTATTTCGAGATGTTAAATGTATAGATTATAATTTGTTTACAATTCCTTGTATGTTTAAATGGTAACATGTTTTAGATTCTTTTAGTGTTTTTTGGTTCTAATGAATATCTTCTTAACATGTTTTAGTTTCCACGAAATGGGTCAGTTCAAGGGTGTGAGGGCGTATTTTAGGGCGAGGCTTCAGCGCCACGTCTATGGATGTCAGATCCATATTGGCGGGAGGAAGCATTGGGCTGGCCAGTTCGACACCGCGGAGGACATGGCACGCGCCTACGATTATTTTGCCGTCCACGAGTATGGGGATCGCCACCGTGTTGACGAGCTCGTGCCGTCTGGGATTAGACAGTGAACACATCCATGCAGAGGGAACACGAGTTGGCTGAGGCGCAGATCGCACGGCGCAACGTCAGCCCCCACGACGACCCGCTGGTGAGGCTACTTCTGCAGCAAGAGCCGGATCTGCTGTCGTAATAGCAGTTCGGCGCCGGCTCTTCCCACGGTGCCGGTTCTTCCCACGTCGCCCACCATTCTGACGGCGACGTCGTTAGCTGGGGGATCTGGGCGCCGGAGCAGCAGGGGGACTGGGAGGAGGACTAGTTTTCTGAGGAGTAGGAGGAGGAGGAGGAGGAGGAGCAGGTGCAGCAGCAGCAAGTGTTGGGGCCGCCCAACCCTGATGCGTACCACCACACAGACCCTAGGTACTGGGTCGAGGTGGATAGGCGGGACGGCATTCCTCCGTTCCGCACTCCTTCGGGTCAGCCGTGGGGGAGCGAGAGTATGGACGACCCCGCATATTCGATGTTCTGGGCTCAGCTGGGGAGGGACGACGACCCATAGAGCGACATGTCTACTTCTTAGAGTTGTTCTTTGTTAGACTGATGTTTTATGTTGATGTTTGGACCGTTCTTTTATGTGATGTTTAGACTTATCGGTGTAGTTCATGTATAATATGCAACTTATCTTATTCTAGTTCATGTTTAGACTACTTCATGTTTACTATGCTCTCCTAATGTTGTTATATGTATAATATGCAGCAAAATGTATCTGTGTGAGGATTGTGGCTATCCCGAGTGCATGAATAGGAAGTTTGGCACAGTTCTACTAGAGGATGTTCAAAATCATATGGTATGTTTAATTTTGACATGTTATGAGCCTACTTTTCTTGTTGATAGTTGTTGGTTAACATATATGTTTGATCCATGTGCCAATGATTTAAACTCTTAGCACTATCAATTTTCGAGGGTTGGTCTAAAGGACCTGATCTGTACAACAACATTGGTTCTACATTTCTCTTGGTCCTTTAGTTCCAACACTTGGAAGTTCATGACGTGCAATGTTCATATGAGGCACTTTTTTATGCATGTTTCTTGTGAAATGTTCTCTTATTTCGTTGATTAAACGGTTGCATTATCCTAGCCTTATAATAACACTAATGTCTAATTGTTGTTTTTCTCAGAACATCCCGTGCAGGGCTAGACGTGACTTCTTGGAGCATGTGGGTGTTGCCTTCACCGACCACAAGACATTTGAGGTCAGCTTGGTCCAGATGACGGTGCCCACCCGGAGTTTCAGAGTTCTGTGCCCAAGACGATGGGCCGAACATACTTTTGTGACGCTAGTTGGACAGGACTTGTTGTTCACTACGGCATGCAACCTGGTGAGAGGTGCAGCTTCTTTCTCGACCATGGTGCGTCTCTACCTACTTCATGTATAGGCCCCCCAACAACTCCGACAGTTCCGAGTATGAGGATCATGACCCTAGAGATGATCATGACTTCATGCCTGAGCCGGAGGTGGTCGAGAACCTAAGTGACTAGCTAGCTAGTTATGATAGTTAGAATAAAATTAACTAGATGAACAATAAGAACCTTGTTGAGTGGAGCAGCTAGTGCCAGTACTATTTATGTTAATGTTTATGTATCTGTGTACTTTCTTGCTATTTGTCGTCTATTAAATAAAATAACAACTACTTTTTTATATTTTCCAAAATATCATCACTGGCGTCCCTCGCCGGTAATCCAAAACAATATCACCGGCGTAGCCTATCACACGCCGGTGATCCGAAATAATCACCAGCGTGACCTCGTACAAGCCGGTGATCCAAAATAGCCTTGGCGTGAGGTTACCAGCGTGGCCGTTTCTCGCCGGTGTCAAAACGCCACGCCGGTGAGTAGCTATTTCCTGGTAGTGATACATATGTAGTTGGTATTGAAATAGTATCGATCCTAGTGATCACTGAGTAGTATATTTTACATGTGATTTCATTATCTTAGATGCCCATCTGCAATGTGTTTGGCATCATTTGTTATAAATAAATGGTCAAACATAAAACATGAAAATCTCGTTAACGTAGATTGGAGTGCAACCTTTAGAACATTCTAATGCCAAAGATTAATAGTAGTTTCAACTTCCTCCTACAAACTGATATTTTTTAGATATTTAATAGAGTATTTGTTTACACGATATTTGCCCAATAGTTATTAATACACTTCAGTATTAGAGGCCTTTTAGTTATGGGGTCCAGTGCGGTTTGCGTGGGCTATGGCTATGGGTCGGCCCTGACTCTACAGGAAATCAAACAAATATACGGTGCAGAACAAGATGCCAAGCGTGAAGCACGGCTACGATGCATGCTAGTACAAGGTTCGAGGTGTTATTAGCTTTTCTCGGCTGGCTGCGAAGCGTGTCAGCCACTCTGCGTCGTACACCACTCTATAGCTGCCTGGCCCTGGCGTCAGGGTTCACCTCTCATGGATGTTTGCCAGTTTTGTCCCGTTAACCCTGCGAGCTAAGAGCGAATCTCTTGGCTGGATCCACCCCGGCAGCGTCCTATCATGTGCCACGTCCATCGATCCCACTACCACGTAGTCACTGACTCACTGCTGCTCCTCGTCCACGATAGCCAGCAGCAGCAGGCCGCATACCATCATCACACGCCCACGGCTCCCTCCCATGACACGCGGAGGCGGGCAAGGAGGCCGCGCGCACGGGCACCGAGCACTGTGCGCCGCTGCTTGACTCCCAGTGCCAACAGTGCGCGCGGCGGCACCGAGCGTGCGCGCTCAGCCCTATCCTGTCCTGTCGGGAGGTCCCCAAAGTCCAAACTATACTGCAGCCCGGCCCCATCCACATGCTCACTATACGTCGACGTATACTTGCCACGCATTTGCACAAACACATTGCATGCACATCACTTAACTCAGGGCTACCATCCAAGTCAGAAAATCATACCCAACAAAAGCACGGCACAGGCTTTGTAGAACGCAACTCGATGTAAAATGCAACTTGATATCCAGTACACGAATAGCTTGCTTCCCCAGATCGGTTTTTATGGAAACGGAAGCCAGCCATAGAACAAAAGAACAGAAGGATGTTTTAGAATAAGCCCCGCTCCCTCCGGATCACCATGGATGGCCGGCAATGGGGGGGAGTGTCATCTCAACGAATGGAATGAATGGTTGTCGGATCATCCCTACTCCTTGGAGTTGCGGTAGAAGTCGACGCAGGTCTGGCACCCGCAGCCGGTGAAGCGGCACATCTCACAACCGAAGCACACGCACTTCATGCACCCGGTGCACGACGCGCGCGGGAGCACCCCTTCAGCACCTTGCGGCTCCCTCGCTCCTCCTCGTCATCGCAGCTCATCCTGGTGGCATGAGAGTCACCAACGATAAGAGATGGTCAGATAGGAATAGGAATATATGAACTAATCCTGAGAAATAATAACGGACTCTCCTCAAAAAAAAAATTAATAACGGACTTGGTCACGGTAGAAACCATACAGCCAACCAAGACAAAAGAAAAAGTGTGGGATGATCCGAATCGAATCAAATGATCATGTTTATATTAGAATAAAGACTGGAAATTGGAAAACAATAGAGCTGCAAACACCTACAACCATCCTTCATATATAAGTTCTCTTAAACTATGTTGTTATACCAAGTTGCACTGTAGTTAGAGGCCGCATGAATGTGCAGAGATCTGACAATACCAGCAAGAAACTTCCACATCATATAAGTGTTTCTACTTCCTAGTTCCTCGGTATAATTCTTAGAGTACTGGATTTATGTTGACTACTAAACACTCACGTGTACTTTTGCTTGAAGTTGCCCAAAATATTTGGTACTAAGTGGTAAGTGCACATTTCAGGTTAGCAATATTAGTGGGGATGATTTGAATATGAAAGTATACATTTTATTAGGTTGCAGCGGCCTGCTGCTTCAGCAGGTAATACCAGTAGTAATGTATGGTTTACTATTATTAGTAGAATTTCATAATATTAAGAATACTAATAATGTGGTGTCACTTCTTTGTAAGATTAGAGTTGACACAAACAACCGTTTCATAGATGCCTTCTATAAGTTCCAGCCTACAAAGGGAATCCACCATGCCACTAATATTTATCAATTCCTCTACAAGAAATGTATAAAAAAGTAGAAGATGTGAGAATGACCGGATAGCCCAAATATAAAAATATTAGGTTACACTAAACTAGTAAAATAGCACAGAAGCAATCAAGTTGACATAAAAAAATATAGCCATTGTTCTCTAGTTGCAACACATACTATCAGTAGTAAAATCTGCACATGTCCAGTTAAGTTTCGCAAGAGCATCATGGTAAACACGACACTCTTCCTTGGTCCGAGCCGAAATCTCCTCTCCTTGTCACATCTAGTGCAGCGGATGAACTCATCGCGGTGCGATGGACGTCCATTACGACCTTTGCTTGAACCATTGTGTGACTGGTTGTAGTATTTGAGCAGAACTGTCTTTGCGAGTGGAACTTTCTCTCCTTGAACCATGGCCCACACGGTGTTCCTCCACTTTCCAGCAGTCTCCCTTCCAGAGTGCTTCTCAAACGCGGAAGGAGTCAACTTATCTGAATTTCAAGATACAAAACTTATGAAAATTATCACGAGCATTTATTATATCAGACTATTGTACTACGAGTATAACAAGCTGTACAAAAAATACCCAAAAGAAAGCTGTGGAATATAATAAACAGTAAAAATGATTCGATGAAATGCTCCATAAAACAATAATTTTTCTATGTGTCATCAGCTGTGTTGTTACTCCCAAGCACATAAAAATATTAAGATAAGTAGCATTCCTAAAATGTTGGGTGTTGTTTTAGCAAGAAGCACCTCACTGCATGTACCAAGATCAACACACATCTTATAGAAAGCTGCCGTCATAACTTATTGGCCTAAGGACTGCATATTTTGGATGTAGAGCCTTTCACATTTCTTAAATCACACTTCTATCTAGATTTCATAAACAAATCCTTGAAAACTGGAAGGAGCGGTTGCAACTCAACTAGCATATGGCAAAGTCAGCACTGATGTCATCGTTCTTAATTTTTCTCATGTTGCTTTGCACACATTTTCTACCATGGAAGTCAAGAACCATGCTAGATCAAATAAAGACCAATATTTGATTTAAGGGGATAAAGAGAATTGTTGCTTAACGCACTGAGCGCTGTGCTAGAAACATTTTGGATTGATGACACTGAATACTGAATTACGTATGCAGACTCTGAAGTCATACGAATATGCAGACACAATCCAAGATGATTGATAGCACAGTGCCATAGTGTATAGTAACCACCCTCAATAATAGCATAACCACAGTTAGCAGGGTCGGTCCGGATACACTGAAATTGGATATGAAAAACAAAAAAATATCATCAACATATGTCGCAGACAAATGTTAGATAAAGCAGGTACCATCCTAGAACAGAGACAGGAATTAGCATTCAGTCCCATTCAGTGCAAATACAAGCATCCGATGTAGAGTCAAGACACGAGGGCCAGCTCAACTGATAGGCACGTAGCGAAACAACATCAACCCAAGCCAGAACATGCCCAAAGCAAAGCGCGATCTACCACAGCCGATACACGCAAAGGGAGACCTAAAAATAAGCAGAGACAGTAACAGGCGTATATTTGTCTGAATGATCAGCACTGTGTGAACAGAGAGGAAATCCGATCATCAACAGCATGCAGAGAGTACACGAGACAAACTAGGTGCTCTAGACAGCAGTACTACGGAAGAAATGCTTCCATCCACGTACATGTGCTAGAGGCCCTGCAGAGGTAGCAGCATGAAGGTTCCCGAAGGAACGGCGCAGGCGACATTAATCTCAGAGACCAGGGACCAAACTTGCTAGTTGCTACAGATATCCTGACATGAGCCAGAGCAAGAACGTCGAGCCAGAGCAACAATGCATGCTACCAACCAGGTAGTACAGCAAGCCGGGCGACGCCGCGCACGAACATGTACCGGCATTGCATGCAGATCGACTTACACCGTGACCAAAAGGCCAAACACCATCCGTGCATAGCATCGATGCACGGACATGAAATCAAGAAGAAGAAAACAAGAAACAGAAGCGAGCGACGTGGGCGTATGCTGAATTGGTGATGTTGTGGGGGCACGAACCTTCACCGCAGCCTGGCGTACAATCGCAGCTAATCTCCAGGTCGCCCGAGGGGTAGATGAGGAGGCGGCCCACAGCGTCGCCGTAGCGGCGGCTGGTGCATCCGCACATGACCTCCACGAAGCCCTCGCCCAGCCGCACCCCGCTCACCTCCCGAAGCTCCTCCTCGCTAAACAGCGCCGCGCCGCCTCCGTTCGCCGCAGCCATGTCTTCGACCAGGTACAGGAAACTCTTAAACAACTCGGGAAAAAAGAAGGGCCAGAAAGCGATCTGGTGGCCTGCGTCAAATCAAGAAACTACTGGACACCGATCAAACGGGGAAGGCAAAACCGGTGGATCAAAGTAAAAGGAAGTTAGGCAGGTAGGTGGGCAGGAGACGAGATATATAGAGGTGGGAAACAGTGGAGAAACAGGAACCAAAGCGGCCGGCGCCTTTCCGCGAGGAACCACCGCGGCGAATTGGGTTCCCACCAAATCTCGACGAGAGCGATCTCGGAAAGGCCCAGCGAAGAATAAATGCAAAAGGCGGCCCCTTTTCCCGGAAGCGATATATGATCCGAGGCTAAGAACAGCAACAAGCAGAGACGGGAGGAACTAGCTGCGCAAAGGCGACTCCTTTGCACAAGAAGAAGCGATTTGGCTCCAGATCGCGCAAGAAACGACCCGAAAAGGCGGATCTGGATGAGGGACGCGCGCCTTAATGCATCCTGCTCCGACTCCAGCCCTCTCGATGGCTATGGCTATGGGGGGTTCGGAGAGGGAGGAGAGGGCCGGGGAGGAAGAGGGGGAGGGGAGGAGGAGGATAGGAGATGGAGTCCGCTCTGGTGTTGTGCTGGTGCTGGCTTTTAACCTATGGACGGATGGGAGGATGGTTATGTTTGTGTGCGTCTCTTCTCCACGAGCCCTCGCTATTCATCAACTGTGCTTCCACTGTTTTCCATTATTGCTATTCAGAACTCTTCACTGGTAATTCGAAAAAAAACTGTTTTGGTTTAGAAAAAACTAGGATTTTAGATGGCTAAAGAAAATTTTATAATTGGATTGAATATTTATCGGCTAAAAGCTTTATGGTGAATGTGTGACAAGATGGTGGTGGCGGTGGCGCGGCGCCGTGGCGGATCTCTAGAACTTACCAAGCATGACCTAGGGCACGGTCATCCTCTCGGCTTCGCCGGCCCACATATATGGGGCCTAACTCGTTACATTGGTACACATTGTGTTTTGCGCGGTCCAGAAAGAGGCTCATGTTCTAAGTTGGGTGTGGCGAGATAAAATATAGAATTATACCACGAGTAGTCTCCCCGGTTTATCTCGGGGAGGCCGCTCCCTAATTCGGCCTTGCTACGACTTCTGGTGTGTTGCTTCTGTACTTTCGGGCCTAGTTATATGTCTCAGCATGTCGAACTATCATCGTGAAGTTGTCACTTCGTGTCTTTTTAGTAAAAAGTTGTTCTTTTAGTACTTTCACCTAGAATTTTTGTAACAAAATAACAATGTATATGGATTACGATGACCTTTTATGTATAGAAGACGAAATCACACTCCAAATAAATTATGATCACTCAACCATAATTGGCTAACTTATACTCCCCATTGATTCATGCAACCTAGGTTATGAGTACCAATTGGCCGAGATTGGTTTTATTTGGAAATAAAATGGGAAATAGTTGGCTCATCTCTTCTTCTCAAGATGATGAAACCCACAATTATTTATTTAGTTGATCATTTGCGTGAATAATTTTCCATCTTTGTTCTAGTTAAAGTTTCTTCTATGAAGAATGGCTCGTACGGTTATGTATAGAATTGATAGTTTTGAAAATGATTATAGTGTTACGATATTATCTACACATGGAGGCTGCCATATTCCCTGTTGTTAGATCGCACAAAGACGGCGATGAATGTGTAAAATAGAGGTTGAAGGAAACGAGAGTTTGGTTTGCATTAATAGATATAATAGATGAATTCGAACAAACAATTCAAATCAAAGGCATACCACATGAAATATTATGATTAGAATGTTCTTGCACCTCTAAAGACCTTGGTGTCGTACCTCATGCATAGTAATTGTAATAGAGGTCCAAGTGAGTTCTAAAACATACAGGTTTTCCTTTGAAACCGCCATCGTAGAAAAAAATATCATCTTTCCCTCATTCTTTTAAACTAAATGGATAATAATCTTCCTTATATTCCTACACTTGTCCTATGAACCAAGGACGACCAAGAATTTGAGAGTTGAAGACTCTCCATCATATAAAGCCATGCTAGGAATCCCTAGGTGGGTATGTCATAATATTAGCTCTTTCCTACACTTGTCCTGTGAACCAAGGATGCCCAAGAATTTGACACCTCATCAAGACTCTCCATGGTATAAAAGCACGCTAAGAAATCCTAGGTGTGGCGCCTAGGTCATAATACTAGGTCTTTCCATTTGTGAAACTAGTACGCGGTTAGAAGCCACTTTGCGGTTTATGCTGCTACATTGTGTTTAGAAATAATTTTACTCCCTCCGATCCATATTAATGGTCTCAACATTGTCTAGATCGTCTAGACAATGTTGAGACCATTAATATGGATCGGAGGTAGTAAGAGAAATCGAGTGACGTGGCAGTTCATACGTAATGGTATTACCTTTTTTGAGTAAATCGTAACGGAGTTTTTTGAACCGCAAACGTCTGCCTCCTTTTCGCACCATACCGAGGACGGGGGCATGGCGATAGGGAAAATCTGGGATTCCGCCGCGGACCAACTAGCAAAACCACAAGGCCCCAAAGCGATTCCACGGACGCACGGCGCAGTTTGGTGGCTGCGAGCCCCAACTCCCGAGGGCAAAGAGGGATTACGCGGAGGCTGGCGCGCGGCGTGGAGATTACGAATTTTCGCGACGCGGCTGGTGGCACCGTGCGCGTGTGACATCACGGGGCAGGGCGTTTTCCTTCCCGCACTCCTGCCCGGCCGTGTTGCGTCTCGTGCTGGCCTTCCCTTCCCTCTCGGTCGCCGGGCTATCTCGCGCTCTCTCGTCGTCGCCAACGGTGCGTCGGTGGGTCCTCGTTACGGGTCGTGCGCCAAGTCTACCCACCCTGTTTGCATTGCCCATGTTCACGGTGCTGGCCAGGATCAGTGGTTTGTACGGCCAGGATCAGGCCGCACAAGGCAAACCCAGACTATCCCGTCAGCTGGTACTCCTACTTCTTTAGGGGCCCCGCATACGGACAGGTAAAATGGATAGATTCCGTCCGTTTTGGACGGTCCCGGACAGAATTTGGGACTCTGTCCCTTTTGGATTTGGGGTGCCCCCAACAGCCCAGCGCAAAAAAGAAAAGGACAGATGGAATTAATATTACATATTTTAGTAGGTTTGATAGGGCCCACGGGCCAGTGACAGAAAAAAAAGCCTATCTACGGCTCCAGGTCGGGGAAGGGGGGCGCCGGCGTCGTCGTAGGGGAAAATGGGCGGCGCGGCTCCGGCCTGCATCGCGCCGGCGTCCTACTCATCCTCGTCGCTCGTGAGGATGATGTACGGAGGAGGGGCGTACAGCCACGCCGGTGGCGCCGCCGGCGGAGACGTGGCCGGCGCCTCGGGGTCCTGTGGCCACGCCGGTGGTGGCACGTACCCCTGGCCCTCACCGTGCTCTGGCCACGGTGACCATGGCACCTGCCAGCGCGCACGTTCGGCCGCACGCGCTTCCTCCTCCATGCCGGCACGGTTGGCCGCTTCCTCGGCGGACGCACGAAGCGCCGATGCTAGGTCGGGCCACTGCCCGAGTTCCTCCAGATTGGAGGCGTCGAGGCCCATCTGGAGCGCGGCGTCATCGTCGACGACGAGAGGCTGCGGCTGCGCCACCGTGCGCGGCGTGGACCTCCATCTTCACGGGAGGCTACGGCTCGACGTCGCCGCCCTCGGAGTCCCAATCGAGGTCCGAGTCCTCGTCTGGCTCGTCTTCCGCCAGCCCTTGGTAGTCCTCCGGCGCAGTCGCGGCGAATGCGAGCCGGCGACGATGGTCGTGCTCGAGCTCGAACCACCGGTCACAGAGCTCCGAGTTCACGGCGTATGCGGGGTCGTGGACGAGGTCCGCGGGCAGCAGCAACCGGCGGCGGAGGATCTCCTCCGTGCGCTCACGGCCGGAGCGCGGAACGGGAGGCACGGGGACGCGCCTCCGGTTGAGGTGCCACCCCTCGGGGAGGTGGGCGTCGCTCCATGGCAGTGGCGCCCGCACCTCCCAGTAGATCTGGGCCACGTCCCAGGA